>RJWJ010001650.1:0-88713 GCA_004363605.1 Indri indri | reverse complement strand
GAGTATAGTGAGGCCAATTTCAGGGCCCCTGGTTACCACTCCCCAGATAGCAAAGTTTCTCAACACCACCCTTAACGCTTTGCCCAATCACACCCAATGTTGGATTTGTCTGCCCCTCCAAAGACATATATACCTTGGAGTCCCTGTTCCCTCGGGTTGGAACGATCCTGTTGGTTCCACTATTAACCCCAGCAAGACACACCTAGTTGGACCAGTGGCGTATAACGTCCATCTGGCTGAGACACCCAACATCACTTGTCTCATTAACCTAAAAGAAAATAAAACTGTAGGGACTCTGCCAGTCAGTCTATGCAGCAACAACCAAACTCTCAACTCTAGTATACACTGTCAGAGAGAGGGCATGTTCTTCCTTTGTGGTAGCACTGCTTACCTTTGCCTCCCAGTCAACTGGACTGGGGTCTGCACCCAGATTTTCCTTACCCCAGACATCACTATATACACCACTTCTCAAATGGAGAAGGTTTTAAGCCCCTACCCAAGTGTCCGGGAAAAGCGAGCTCCTTTACTCATACCACTCCTCATGGGAGGAGGCATCATAGATGGAGTAGGGGCTGGACTTGGTGGATTAGGGACTTCGCTACATGTCTACCAAAAGCTATCTCATGATCTAAACAAAGACATACAACAGGTATCAGATTCCATAATAACCCTCCAAAACCAACTAGACTCTTTGGCAGCAGTTACCCTCCAAAACAGGTGAGCCCTAGACCTCCTCACTTCAGAAAAGGGAGGACCTGTATATTCCTAGGAGAAGAGTGTTGCTACTATGTAAACCAGTCCAGAATAGTGACAGCTAAGGTAAAAGAATTAAATGAAAGAGTTCAGAGGAGAAAAAGGGAACTAGAACAAACTTGGGGGCTCAATCTGGGCCAATGGACTTCATGGCTACTGCCCCTGGCAGGACCTTTACTGACTATTTTTCTCCTTGTCATTATAGGCCCATGCCTACTAAGCACAATTATAAAATTCATAGAAACGACTGCAACCTGAGAAACAATAGCTCATACAATGGCCTTACGAGGCTATTCCCTGTTAAAGGATAATGCCCTATAATAGACACATGAGGATGGATGCCTCGTGATATATATATATATATATATATATATATGCATAGGCATATATAGCCTATATATATATATATATATAGGCATCAAAAGGGGGGAATGAAGTGGAAGATTGGAAAATGCCACTAAAGTGGAATTCTTAGAAATTCCACTACCGGGCTTTTTTTCCTTGCAATCCTTACCTGGGCCCCCTCCTCACCTGCGACCTTGCCCTCATAAATCACCTGTAGCAATTAGTATAACAGGCTGTAAAATAGCTTAGGACCCTGCCTCACTAAAGTTAACCCTGTTGTGACCATGCTCCTCCTCCTCTCCTGCCCTGTGACCTTTCCCCTCAATAAATCACCTGTAGCAAGTAGTGTACCAGGTTGTAAAGTGGCTCAGGACCCTGCCTCGCTAAAGTTAACCCTGTTATAGCCGTGCCCCTCCTCCTTAAGCAGGGTGTATAAAAGACTGTAATGCTCTTTGTCTGGTGCTCAGAATGGGGGGAGAGCAAATTCCCCTCTGGGCCAATCACCAGCTGGCACATAAAACCTGTTTTGCCAAAATCTCTGTGTGTGTCTCTTGGTCTATTCTTGGTCAGCCCTGCCGTAACACCCTGAACCAGCTTCCAGGGGAATAAAATCCGACAGCAACAGCCGCAAGCCTCATTCATTTGTGGGGAAGAAAGAGGCACATCCTTTAACTCTCCAGGCCTCTTCTGGGTTGGATGTGAGTGTGTCCCCTGGTTCCACCCTGGGTGTTTGGCTCTGCTCATATTCCCGCCCTTCCTGCCCTCTCATCAGCTGGCGTCCTGATGCTTCACTTTGACTTTGTACGGTCTTTCCACACAACTGCCCTCCCCCCGCGTCCTGGCATTCTGCGTGCTGTTTCCATTCCAGACTCTTGAATTCCGGTCTGCTGACTTCTGATCCAAGTTTTCTAGTCAGCCAGCTCTTACTCACAATATCCCTGGTCTGCCAATGTCCTTGAGTTAACTTTTTGCGTTCCATATAATTATATATATTTAAGATATTCAAATTAGGTTTTGTTAATAAAACAAATCAAAGATGTTTTATAAGTCTTTACATTAAACTGCAGATGAAGCTAAAAAACAACGCCTACCTTAAAAAAAAAATCACCATTTCCTTCACCTTTTTGATGTTGTTGTCAATGGGTATGGTGGGTATGTGAAATTCCTTCATTACAGATTTTTCCTTTTCATTTCTTCTTTGACTCATTGGTTGTTTAGGAGCATGTTCTTCAATTTCCATGTATTTGTGAATTTTCCCAAATTCCTCCTATTTTTGATTTCTAACTCATACCATTATGGTTGGAAAAGATGCTTATGATCTCAATCTTCTTAAATTTGTTAAGACTTATTTTGCGGCCTATCATCTGATCCATCTGGAGAATACTCCACATGCACTTAAGAAGAAAATATATTCTGCTACTGTTGGATCGAATGTTCTGTATATGTCTGTTAGGGCCATTTGATCTGAAGTGTAGTTTAAGCCCCGCTCTTATTCTTCTGCTGCTATTTTGTAACTTTGACATATTTGATGATCAGCAGTTAGATCTCATCTACATTGACTATCTATAAATTTTTAAAAGTGGTAACAGGTACAAAGATAACCAAAGTATAGAGCTTGTCTGGTGAATCTTCATCCTTATTAATTTTTCTGGACAGTCACACACAAGATACAGTAGGGACATTCCTTATTCCTTGGGCCCAGTGGCATTGTTAGCCTGGTATCAATGTGCACATCTGGAGTCCATCTCCTTCATAAACCTTCCTGTTGTTTTACTGAAATCTCTCTCTCCCTTCAAATCCATTAATATTTGCTTTATATATTTCAGTTCTCCAATTTGGGTACCTATTTGTTATATCCTCTTGATGAATTGACCTTTTATCAATAAATAATGATCTTCTTTGTCTCTTTTTACAGTTTTTAACTTAAAGTCTATTTTAACTAAGATAGGTATAGCTACTCTTGCTCTCTTTTTGTTTCCATTTCTATAGAATATCTTTTTCCATCCTTTCTCTTCAATCTATGTGTGTCTTTAAAGGTGAAATGAGTCTCTTATACGAATCATATAAGTTGGGTCATGTTTTTTTTCATCCATTCAGCCACTTTGTGTGTTTTGATCGAAGAATTTAATACATTTACATTCAAGATAGTTATCGATAGGCAAGGATTTACTACCATTTTGTGAATTATTTTCCATTTGTTTTTTAGGTTTTTTTCTTACTGTCTTCTTCTCTTGCTGTCTTCTTTTGTGATTAGATGAATTTATCCATTGGTATGCTTTGATTTCTTAATTTTTATCTTTTGTGTGTCTACTACAGGTATTTACTTTGTGGTTACCATGAGGCTTACATAAAACATCTTGTAACAGGATATTTTAAGCTGATAACAACTTTGATTGCATACAAAAATTCTACACTTTTATTCCCCCTCCCTACATTTTATATCTTTGATGCCACAATTTATGTATTTTTGTATTCTGTATCTCTGTTTAACAAATTAGCTGTATTTATTTTTAAGTTTTGTCTTCTAACCTTCATGCTAAAGATATACATGATTCACACAACATCATTACAGCGTTAGAGTCCTCTGAACATAAACGTGTACTTATTTTTACTGGTGAGTTTTACACCTTCATATGTTTTTGGATTAGTAATTAGCATTCTGTTCTTTCAGCCTGAAGAACTCCCTTTAGGATTTCTTGTAAGACAGGTCTGGTGCTGATGAACTCCCTCAGCATTTATTTGTCTGGGAAAGTCTTCGTCCCTCCTTCATTTCAGAAACACAGTTTTGCTGAGTAAAGTGTTCTGGCTGGCTTTTCTCATGAGCACTTCGAATGCATTCTCCCACTCTCTCCTGACCTGTAAGGTTTTTTCTGAGAAACTGGCTGCTTGCCCTGTTAGAACTTCCTTACGTGCAACAGGCTTCTTTTCTCCTGGGGCTTCTCTTTGTCTCTGATTTTTGATAGTTTGATTATATGTCTTGGTATAGTCTTGTTTGGTTTAATTCTGACTGGAGACCTTTGACCTTCCTGTACCGGGATACTTACATAGATTCTCAGATTTGAAAAGTTTTCTGCTATTATTTATTTGAGTAAGCTTTCTTTTTGTTTCTCTCTTATTCTTCTTTAACACTGATACTCACATACCTAGAATTTGAACGTTTGTTCTTCTGATGCTATCCCATAAATCCCATAAGTTCTATTTATTTCTTTTCATTCTTTTTTTTCCTTTTTTCTACTCTAACTGCATATTTTCAAATAACCTGTCTTTGAGTACACAGATTCTTTCTTCTGCTGGATAAATTTTGCTGTTGACTCTCCCTATTGCATTTTTAAAATTTCGTTCACTGTATTTTTCAGTTCCAAAATTTATTTTTTTTACAATTTCAATCTCTGTTAAATTCCTAATTTTGTTCATTTATTGTATTCCTGATTTCATTGAACTGTTTTTCTTTATTTTGTTGAAATTTGGTGAGCTTTCTGAAAATAATTATTTTGAACTCTTTGTCAGGCAGTTCATATTGATGCAGGGGTGTCCCCAGGAAGGTAGGAAAGCCCCCTGAACTTTGCCAAGTGGGTTCTTGGCTTTGCACGGTAAAATTCAGGAGCGAGCCAACTAGCAACAAGAGGTTTACTGAGACAGACACAGAGAACAGATCCTACTCCACAGAGTAGGGGTCCCCTCCCAAGCAGGAGGCAGACCCTTAACGGAGCAATGGTAATATTTTTACATGTTTAAAAATCCCGTTAGCAAAGAGCTGTATGTGACCAGCCTTGTCTTGCAGTGAGGCCACAAAGGCTAATCATAAGCTGCTCTCAAAGAAAGGTAAGAGCAAACAATTTGTAAGGCATCCGGCTTAGTAATTCATTCATCTTCGGGTGGTCCCGGGCCAGCAACTTGCTGGTAACTTCCAAGTTCAGGGCGGTTAGGGTCTGGCATTGGTCAACACGGCTGTACTCAGGCTCTCCTGACCTTCCTTTCTGCCTTATCCCTACATTATTATATCGTGGTTTTCTTAGGGTCAGCTACTAGAAAATTATTGTGTTCTTTTGGTGGTGTTATGTCTCCGTTTTTCATGTTTCCGTTGCCTCATGTTGGTGTCTGCACATTTTGTGGAGCAGTCAGCTCTACTCTAGACTCACAGGTGAGTCCGGTGTGGAAAGGCCTTCCCTTACCTGGGTGCGATGGCACTTGGTGGGCGGAGCTCAGCAGCTCCGGGAGGCGGCAGCTGTGCAGTTTGTGTGCAGCTGTCGGTGGAGGCCAGTGTTGATAAAGATGCTGGAATCCTCGGTGGCCAGCTCTGTGGATGTCTGCAGTGGTGGTGAGAGTTGTCACGGTCTTCAGTGGCAATGGCTGCTAAGGTCCTCCCAGTCTCTTTTCATCCCACGGGGGAAGCTGTGGCTGAGGTATTCCTCTTGGCACTGGGCCTCGCCTGCAGGTTCATTCACAGTGGCAGTGGCGCTGGCGTCCGATGAGCTGTGCTCAGAGCAGCCACGGGGCTTAGGTCTGGAGCACGAGCACGTGTGGAGGGACCGCGGCCCGGCGCCCACGGCAGCAATAGCTCTGGTGTGTGGGGCGCAGGCAGCCCCGCGGCTGCGCGGTAACAGCATGCGAGGTGCATGTGCCGGGGCGGCGGCGGCGACGCTGGGTACCCGCGCACAGGCGCACGCTGAGTCGGGACGTGGTGACCGAGCGGTGCTGGGAGCACAGGCTTGCTCAGAGATCTCGGCTCTCGAGACCGGAGTGCAAATTAGCTCATCATGCGGATGGCTCCACAGCTGGGACGCAGCAGGCTCCGTGGAGCCACGGAGCACGGGTCTGGCGTGTGGACGCGGCTTGGAGTTCACGGCACGCGGGGTTGAGAGAAGGGCGGCTCCTTTCCCGATGTGGCTCGACAGCAGCTGTTGTTTGTGGGGAGGGTTCAGCCACGTGTCCCTGTCTGGGATTCCCGTGTCCTGGAATGGTTGTTGATTGCTTCAGTGGCAAAAGATACCAGTGTCCTCTGCGGTGCAGGCTGCTGAGGACCCCCGTGGTTCCTGCCGCGGGCCGATCCTGATGGCCTTCCCCCTTCTTCATTCCTAGCTGTCTCCAGGCATTTCGGCGACGTCGGTCTCACCAGCGAGCCTTCTGTGCGGGTGTCTCCATTGTTTTGGCTCCACTGCACTACTGCAGGTTCTTCCGTGGGCCCTTGAGACCACCGAGGCCTGGTTTCATCTGGGGGTAGCCATGCTTTGGGGCGGGGGGGAGGGAATGAAGGCCGGTGTCTCCTACTCTGCCATCTTGTGACGACACTGTCTTGATTTGACTTTGAAGCAAAAGCATATCAATTTTAAAAATAAATTCATCCAAATTAAGTAATTTCACTAATTTTTGTGTTCTCTCAGGATTATTAACATCATAATGAAAGGGCTATTGCAAAAACTGAAAACCAACTCTAAATTTATCAATAACGAAGTGTTGTCATGTTTTTGTAGTTTTTACATCCAGTTTATATAACACTGTTGATGACAACGAAAATCTGCTGCATGTGATTCATGTTAAAAGTGTGTAAAAATAATTATTCATTTGTTTTGTAAAAAATTTCAATTTCAATATAAATTCTCCTATTTAGCAAGATCACAAATAAGCTTTTCATTTGAAGGTTAAAATTTAGCTCGTGTATATGAAGTATAATATCAGTGAGAAAATGTGAATTGAATGACCTATTTTGGTCTTTGACTATAAAATGTTTGGCAAGTATTCCTTTTGTTTGAAGAAAATCTTGAATTGGCATTAACAGTATAGTAAATCTTTGTAAAAATCTTCCATGGTTCACCCGATAAGCATTGGCAAAAAAAACACAACATCATTAAATTCACTGTCTTCTATTTCATTTAATGATTCCATAAACTGATGATGATTTATGACACTTGTACATATAAACACAATGATTTAATAACCTCTATCCATGACACTTTTCATAGACTCTGCTTAAGAGAATTGAGAACTGAAATTTTCAGCAGAATGAAGCTATAAGAAAAACATTTGTCTCCTTTTAAAATTTCAATAAATTCTAACATCTGGCCTAATATAGCTGGAGTCGATTTGTCATGATAGAAACAAATTTAATCTCATTTAGTTGAAACTTTTCTTTGAGAGATGTAAGAGATTAAAATGTATTTATGCCATGAGTTTGATTTTTTTGGGTCATGAATTGACATTTCTTCAAAAATTTGTAAGTCCTTTGAGAAAAAAACATACCAATTTGGTCAGTGCTCTTATATTGTATGACTAAAGCTAAACAAGAGTACTTGTAATTTTTTAAACTTTGTATCAATCGATATTTAATATCATTCAAAAATTCTTCTGTTCTACATGGAATTGTTCTTTGGCTTAACTGGAGGTCTTTCACTTTATGCAAAGTGACAGTTTTGGTCTTTTAATCATAGTTTAGTAATTTTTTAAAACATAGTAGCTAAAAATTAAAATCATCCCAGCTGGACGGGGGTGGGGTGGAGTGGGGGATTAAAACAAAACAAAAGACAAGAATGTGAGGGCAGGGCCAGGCTTCACCCAGATCAATTGAATCTGAATCTCTGGCAGTGGGCCTGGATAAACATGCTAATTTAAAGCTCACAGGTGGTTGTGATGAGCAGTCAGGGGTGAAAACCAGGCACCTTTCATATCTTATCTCAAGTGGACCGAAGTCAATGTTCTCTGCCACAGAGCAGGCCTGTACTCAGCCGGGTGAGTCCACTGTGTTCACCCATGTGTGGCACCTTCCGGCACTCACAGAAAAGATGGTTCCAGCAAGACTCATATATTTCTTGATACTCTCCTCTCCCAGACTCCTTCTACTGTTCACCTCAGCTACTGCACCTTAGCCTCTGCCCACTGCCCCATCTCTACACTATCTCTGCTGCCATATAGCTCAGATCTCCTCAAAGTTCACCTACAACCTTAACCTTTCCTAATCAAATCCACAATCTCTCACTTCTTCCCTGAGTCCAAACCAATCACCAGGGGCTACTTGAGCAGAGCTCTATGGCTCTTATTCGTACTCATTATGTTGCTTTTTAAGCATTTCATCTGCTCATGTCCTCATTCTCTAAATGCTTTGGGACCTTAAAGGCAAGAACCCAAT
The DNA here is from genome assembly GCA_004363605.1 of Indri indri. NCBI lineage: Eukaryota > Metazoa > Chordata > Mammalia > Primates > Indriidae > Indri > Indri indri. The sequence continues at coordinate 80,495 of RJWJ010001650.1, read as the reverse complement.
GCTGTTGATTTTGGCCCTGACCCGCTCTGCGTGAGGCTGGGTACACAACAAATACACCCTGCTGAATGAGTAACTAAGTCGAGAACTGAATGGATAAATTAATAGTCATGAAAGAGTACATAAACAAAAACGCATGTTTAATTCATAAATGGAGGTGGCTAGGCTCTTGCAGGAGTTCAATGAAGTAGCTTCCCTAGGAGGAGAACAAAGAAGATGGGAGTTGGGGGTCTCACTCTGGCCCCATTTCTGATGGCTGATTTGCAATTTCTACTCTCGTTAGCAATTGGAAAACCCATATAAGAAGTTATCACCTCTGTGCATAGGTGTGCTTCTATGCATTTCTTCATTTCAATAGCTATGTCTCGAACACCTGCAAGAAACCACACGTGAGACTTCCACTCTCCTCCTCATTTATATACCTCTTTTACACATCCAGACTGGGCTGGAGTAGGACATAAGTCAGGCCACACTCTTGTGCGTCATCCAACATGGCTCTTTCTAGCAGAGGCAATGGGCTGGAATGGTGTCCTCTAAACACAGGGCCTCCAAATCCTTAAATCCCTCTCAAAACCTACATCCATGAAATATTGGTATTATTTAAGTGAGCTTCTTTCCAACCCATATTATAACTTGAAGATCTACCTTATGCTTTTATAGACATTTTAGTCCTAATGGCTTTGTGAGGAACATCTTATATGCTACTGATACTCAGGAAACTGGTATCTCCGTGTTTCATTCATGTACACTTTTTGTGAATTTAATGTGAATTCAAGTACATAAATATAATCTCTTAATCTTGGTTTGAGTTATCTTTTTATTTATTTTTTCGAGGCAGGGTCTTGCTCTGTCTCCTGGGCTACAATGCAGTGGCATCATCCTAGCTCACAGCAACCTCAAACTCCAGGGCTCCAGTGATCCTCTGCCTCAGCCTCCCAAGTATCTGTATCTACAGGTGTGCACCACTACACCAGGCTAATTTTTGTATTTTTTGTAGAGACGAGGTCTCCCTCTTGCTCAGGCTGGTTTCAAACTCCTGGCCTCAAGCAATCCTCCCACCTGGCCTCCCAGAGTGCTAAGATTGCAGGCATTAGCCACTGTGCTGGGCCATGAGTCATCTTTTAAGAAATAACAATAGCCTTAGCAAAGCTACCATTTTGATTGTGTTCCCTGCCTTTCAAAGTGCCTTCAGATACATCCTTTCACATCGCACACACTCTATGCTCTTGATGATTTCATCTCACCTCCTCTGGGTGCTAATAACAATCTAGTGATTGCTATTTTAAAGGAAAGAATCACTCTGTTCAAATTATGGAAAGTAAAAACATAAGAATCCGAGAGACCAACTAACACGGCCAGTCTCTGTAATTACCTCACTGATGATGAATTTTCAGGAAGGCAGAGCTCCCCAGAGTCAGAGGAGGTGAGGAGGTAAAGAAGAGCTGTGGACACAACTCAACCTTCATGGGACTTAGCCCACTGCTCTTCACGCTACACCATACTATCACTCCTAATTCATTCTTAATTTAAATGTCTTCAATTAATTTAGAATTTTGTATTGGATTTTCTTAAAGCAAACATAGCAAAGTATGCTTTACGATCCCTTTGAAGAAAGTTTAAGCTTAGTTATTGCCTCCGTCCAAAGCTTTTACTTTGAAAATTAAAAAACCCAGAAAGGAAAAAAAGCACCAGTAGTCCTTGTGTTTAAAAAAACAGTAATCAAAGTTTGCAGAGGATGAAGATTCATCCTCTGAATTCATATGTTGAACCAACTTCCCCAAAGCTAGCAGAGAGTCTGTCAGTAAATGTGTGTATCAATTCATAAATGAATGTGAGAAAGCCTATTGGACAAATTTGCAGATTCAGGCCATTCCTGGGTCCCCATTTCTAAGAGATTTGGACAAAAGCTGGTTTCTTCAACTCCACTCTTGGAACACATGCCCCGTAAGCTTGTGAAAGAGTACCAGTTGTTTCATGTCTACAGAATCTTGCATCCTAGAAAGGTACCCGTGCTTATGATGCCAGAGAATTCAACACAATTTGTTTTATCTGCTGCACACCATTTGAGCTGTGTATCACATTTTCTTCCCTGCACTGCAAAGCATGTTGGGCACTTAAAACCACTGGAGCTGAATTCATCAACATCTTTCTCCTCTAGGTCACTCATTTTAATCTCCCAGAAGACTGTTAAGAAAAAAAAAAAAAAGACAGAAAAACCGGCTGGCTATTTGCCACTGGTAGGCAAATGTACCCAGCGCTCAGAGAACAGCCCTTAGACCCACTCCATCCTCCTCTCTGACCCTCGCCCCTGCGTTCCCCAGGTGATGCTTCTGAAGTCATCCAATAATGCTGGAGTTACCACAAAGATCATTGCCCTTAAGGGGCTTACTTTCTGGTGGGGGAAGCAGTTATTAACAAAGGAGAGAAAGATACAGTATGTCAGATGATACAGTATGTTTCTACAAAGAGAAACAAAACAGGATAAGAAGTACAGAGTAAGGTTGCAATTCATAGGGTGGTCAGGGAAGGCCTCACTGAAAAGATGACATTTTTGAGTGGAAGCCTAAAAGAGGTCTACTTTAAAGCACTTGCATAGAATAATTTGGTTTTACAAGTAAAGGTCCCAGGACATGGCACACAGGATGCTCAAAGAAGGGGCTCCAGCTGACAAGGAACCTTAGCTCCTCCTGTACTCTCTGCCTCTGGGGCTAACAATGTCTTAGTGAACTGAATCGACTGACTCCCTGCCCCCATTCAAGTGGCCTCACTGCCACCTGCGGTCATGGGCAAAGACTGGGCTTGGCTGCTGCAGTGAAAGATGTCCTGGGGCAGAGAAGGAGGGAGTTCCTGGAGGGAACTATGAATGGGTATGCAGAAACTTGTGGAAAGTTAAAGGCAAGGGGGAAAATGGAGTAAAAGTGACGGTATGCATCTACAGAATTCTTCCTGGGCTACCAAAAGGTAGTTTCAATTTGTTTACCTCCCCAGAACCAGGGCTTGGGGAGGACCTCCCCTCACTCTTCTCTGACTCCATTACCCCACATAAGGTACGTAATATGTGACACTGAGGACACATGTCTACCCAAAGCCATACACCTTCTCCCCACCTTGCATGGCTACCAAGAATCCTGGAATTTCCTGCTCAAACAGACTGGGGGGCTAACTGAGCAGTTCTCAGAGGTGGTGCGAGTGGGGATCTTGGACCTTGGTACTGGTATGTCCACACACATGATCATGATACCCTTCATAGTGAAGGGGAAGGTGGAGTGCGGAAAGGAGATGGTTTGGGGACAGGATCAGGATCTTTCAGTGCTGCCATTTGCTGGCATGAAACTGTCAGGAGTGTGAAAATTCTAAGCCTTTAGGTCATCTGAAGGTATATTTGTACAGGTAAGAGGATGAAAAATATTTTAACGTTTTTTTAAGCTTGACATATTCCTTTTAAATATTGTGCCATGTCCCCATGGCCGTGCAAATGGGAGGATAGCTGGCCCCCAACCCTGGGCAGGAGCAGGGGTCGCAGGGCAATGCTGGGGACTGGGAGCCATGTGCTGTCATAAAGAGATGGACAAGCAAAGTCCAGAGATGGCCAGATGGCTCTCCAGGCACTACGACCATTAGAAATCCAGGGCTAACCTGGCCTGCTCTCCCTAGAAAGTCTTGTTTGATGAAGCCCAGTCCAAAAGAATTAAAAAACTCGGAGAGCCAAAAGTAATTTAAAAAAACTTAAAATACTTAATACTTAAATAAGTAATTTAAAAATGTAATAAAAAAACAACAAAAAACTCCCATAAGTAACATTAAAGAGATTTTCCAATTCATAATTTCTCAGCAAAATGTCTATATCCCCCTTTCTCTCTTTCTGAACTCTTTCACACCCCACTCCACTCTGAAGCTACCCTGTCGAATGCATCTATTTAAATTAATTAAAATAAATATAATTAAAAATTCAGTTTCTTAGTCATACCAGTCCACCACTATGGGGCAGGGAGAAAGGGGAGGTGGCAAGTCTATTTCCAGTCTGCCCTTTGTTTTCCTGTCAAAGGAAAGATGGGAACTTGAGAGGCTGAGAGAAAAAGCAAAGGTGCAAGGGGGTCGGTTTGAACAGTTAAAGCCCTTGGACACTGAATCAGTGGACTGGGTGATCAGGGAGTTCGACTTGGGAGGCGACCCCAGGAGTCCCTGGCAACAATGGGGGAAATATTAAAATGATTTTGAAGCACTAACTGAATGACTCCTCCCTATAAGCAGATCCAGAACATTCTGCATCTGGTGAACAACCACAGGTAGAGGCTGTCCCACAGTACCCTTTAACCCTCAGGGAATTCTGGGAAGAAGTAGAACGACTTGGACAAGGGCCCATGATTCCTGGTTCACTGGTGAGCATTTTTTATCCTCCTTCGTTCCTCCAACACAAAGTGGTCTCTGAAGAAAAACAAACGAAAAGCTACCCTTCAATAAGAGATTATTTAAGTGCCAGGCTCTGTGTCAGCCCTTCACCAGCTCACTCATTTCTCACAATGACAAGAGGAAGGAACCAATATTCCTAGTTCTCCAATAAGGATGCAGAGGCACAGATGGGCGCAGCTGCTTTCCCGAGGCCAGGCTGTGGAGATGACACTCAGGACTTGGTCCCCGGCACTAGTCAGTAGACTGTAAGCGTTATGGGGACAGGAACTATGTCTAACCATTCCCTGCGGTGCCATGCTGAGCGCAGTGCCCAGCAAGGGTAGCTGCTGGCATTGCAAGTATATGGAATGCAAGGGGGGGCTACTGCTGGGAATGCAGGGGCCTGGGGTGGGGAACACGAGAATGAGGGCGCAACTGCAGGAATACAGTATGGAACGGGGTAGAGTGAGCAGGCGGGAATTCAGTAATGTGGGCGAAATTCGGGCAAGGATTCGGGAATGCAGAAGTGCAGCTGGGAATGAAGAGGGAAGAGGGGAACACGGGAGGACCCCGCGCCTCACTCTCACCTACGAAGAAGGGCACGACCGCAAGGCTGCAGGCCAGCAGGAGGCTGTTCAGCGCCGTGGGGCGCATGGCTGAGGCTGGGACGGCGCCCTGTCTGTGGAAGAGAGGAGCCAGTCAGCTAAGGCGGCGAGAGGTGCGCACCAGGGCTCGCCCTCCCGCGTGAGCGGCCTTCCCCGCCCTCAGACGCCGGCCGAGCTGCGAACTCGGCATCTGGAGGCAACTGGACCGGGAAACACACCCTGGATGCGTGAGCCCAAGGGAGCTTCTGGCGCAGCCACTCCTTTCCGCAGGGCGCTGTGGGCGCGTGGGAGCAGCTTGAGAGGCGGCCACGTCCCCGGGGAGGGCGGGGCAGGCAGCGCAGCCAGGGCCAGTCAGCAAGCGCGTACCTGGCAACCTGCAACCTGGAGGACTCTTCTGGTGGTTAGGCCGGAGGACACTGCGCAGGCGTGGGGGACGGGGTTCTACTATCTGGTTGGCCTGTCCATTGGTCCCCACCTCCCACTTTCCCGCCCTCTCAGAGCCTTGGCCAGTGAGATCCCTGCGACTTAGAGATCACGTGACAGGACAAAGTCTCGTGGGCTATTTCCACAGTTCCAAGAATTGGGAAAACTCGGAGGAGCTGGAGTCTCTGATTTCCTGCTTCTTTGATGTTCACGCCACCCCTTTAAAGACATGTCGCTGTGGCTGTCTCTCACCCTTACCTAATCTAAGTGCCTCTGAGGAGAGGGCGCCAAGGTACTTAACCCTTTTGACCTCCAAAACCCCACCCTATCAACACATTCGAACTGCTCAATGCATCTAGAGCAATTCTGGCACCTCAGAGTATTTCGAAACACAACCACACTTCCTTGAGAAGGGACGCTTTGAGACCACAGGGACCTTGTGCACATGCGTGATCCATGTATCCCCCAATCCCTAACACTGTGCCTGGGAATGAAACCATTTTCCATATGTGTTGAATGAATGAAAGATCCCTTCTACCTTTGATTGTAAGAGTGTTAGAATTCTTCCTTTTTGTAATACTTAATTTTTTTTAATTCACAGATAAAATTGTGTGTATCTATTGTGTACATGTTTTGAAGTATATATACATTGTGGAATGACTAAATGTAGCTAATTAACATATGAATTACCTCACATAGTTATCATTTTCATAGTAAGAACACTTTACGTCCACTTCTTAGCATTTTTCAAGAATACAGTATATTATTAACTGTAGTCATCATGTTGTACAATAAATCACTTCAACTTACTCCTCTAACTGAAATTTGTATCATTTAACCAACATCTCCACCACCCCCTAATCACCCGTCTCCAGTAACCAACATTTTACTGTCTACTACTATAAGATAAACTTTTTAAGATTCCGCATATGAGTGGTATCATGCAGTGTTTGTGTTTCTGTGACTAGATTTTTTTAACAAAAGGTCCTCCAGGTTCATTCATGCTATTGTGGAGTATAGGACTTCCTTCTTTTTTATGGCTGAATAATATTCCATTGTGTGTATATACCGCATTTTCTTTTTCTATTTATTTGTTTTATTTATTTTTTAAATTTCATCATAATATGGGGGTACAAAAGTTTAGCTTACATATATTACTTTTGCCCCACCCAAATAACAGCTTCAAGCATGTCCATCCCTCAGACAGTGCACACTGCACCCATTAGGTGTGAATATACCCATGCCCTCCTCCCCCCTCCCATCTGCCTGACACCTGATGAATGTTATTACTATATGTGCACTTAAGTGATGATCAGTTAATACCAATTTGATGGTGAGTGCGTGTGGTGCCTGTTTTTCCATTCTTGGGATACTTTACTTAGTAGAATGGATTCCATCTCTATCCAGGATAATACAAGAGGTGCTATATCACCATTGTTTTTTGTGGCTGAGTAGAACTCCATGGTATACATATACCACATTTTATTAATCCACTCATGTATTGATTGGCATTTGGTTCCTTTCCACATCTTTGCAATTATGAATTGTGCTGCTATAAATATTCCAGTGTAGATGTCTTTTTTATAGAATGTCTTTTGTGCTTTTGGGTAGATGCCTGGTAATGGGATTGCTGGATCAGATGGTAGTTCTACTTGTATCTCTTTGAGGTATCTCCATATTGCTTTCCACAGAGGTTGCACTAGTTTGCAGTCTCACCAGCAGTGTATGAGTGTTCCTATCTCTCCGCATCCATGCCAATATTTATTGTTTCGGGACTTTTTGATAGAGACCATTCTTGCTGAAGATAACAGATATCTCATTGTGGTTTTGATTTGCATTTCCCTGATGATTAGAGATGTTGAGCATTTTTTCATATGTTTCTTGGCCATTAGTTTATCTTCTTTTGAAAAGTTTCTGTTCATGTCCTTTGCCCACTTTTTGATAGGGTTGTTTGATTTTTTCTTGCTGATTTTCCAGAGTTCTGTATAGATTCTAGTTATCAGCCCTTTATCAAGTGTATAACATATGAATATTTTCTCCCATTCTGTAGGTTGTCTGTTTGCTCTCATGATAGTTTCCTTGGCTGTGCAGAAGCTTTTACATTTGATCAGGTCCCTTTTATTTATTTTTGTTGTTGCCGTGATTGCCTTTGGGGTCTTCTTCATAAATTCTTTGCCTAGGCCAATGTCTATAAGAGTTTTTCCAAGATCTTCTTCTAGAATTCTTATACTTTGATGCCTTAGGTTTAAGTCTGTGGTCCACTGTAAATTGATTTTTGTGAGAAGTGAAAGTTGTGGATCCTGTTTCAGTCTTCTACATGTGGCCATACAATTTTCCAAGCACCATCTATTGAATAAGGATTCTTTTCCCCAGTGTATGTTTTTTTCTGCTTTGTCAAAGATTAGATGGCTATATAAGGATGGTTTTATATCTGGGTTCTCAGTGCTCTTCCATTGGTCTATGTCCCTGTTGTGTGCCAGTACCATGCTGTTATAGTTACTATAGCCTTGTAGTATAGCTTGAAGGCTGGTAAATTGATGCCTCCCAATTTGTTCTTTTTGCTTAAGATTGCTTTTGCTATATGCAGTCTTCTCTGGTTCCATACAAAGCATAGAATTATTTTTTCTATATCTGTGAAAAATGATGTTGGCATTTTAATAGGTATTGCATTGAATCTGCAGATCACTTTGGATAGCATAGACATTTTGACAATGTTGATTCTGCCCACCCGTGAGCATGGTATGTTTTTCCACCTGTTTATGTCCTCTGCTATTTCCTTCCTCAGTGTTTTGTAGTTCTCCCTGTAGAGGTCTTTTACCTCCTTAAATATATTCCTAAGTATTTTATTTTCTTTGTTGTTATTGTGAAGCGTATTGCATCTTTGATTTGGTTCTCAGTTTGACTGTTGTTGGTGTATCGAAATGCTACTGATTTGTACACATTGATTTTTTAACCTGAGACTTTGCTGAATTTGTTTATCAATTCCAGGCATCTCATGGCAGAATCTTTGGGGTTTTGTAGATATAAGATCATATCGCCAACAAAGAGAGATAGTTTGACCTCTTCTGCCCCCATTTGGATGCCCTGGATTTCCTTCTCTCATCTGATTGCTCTGGCTATGACTTCTAGCACTATGTTGAATAGAAGCCGTGATATGGGCAACCTTGTCTGGTTCCAGTTCTAAATGAGAATGCTTTCAATTTTTCCCCATTCAATATGATGTTGGCTATGGGTTTGTCATATATGGCTTGTATAATTTTTAAGTAAGTCCTGTCCATGCCTATTTTGTTAAGTGTTCTCATCATAAAAGCGTGCTGAATTTTGTTGGGTGCTTTTTTTGTGTCTATTGAGAGGATCATATGGTCTTTGTTTTTTCTTCTACTTATGTGGTGAATTACATTTATAGATTTGCATATGTTGAACCATCCCTGCATCTCTGGGATAAATCTCCTTGGTCGTGATGGACTTTTTTTTGATAAGCACCTGAATTCGGTTTGCTAGGATTTTGTTGAGAATTTTTGCATCTATATTCAAAAAGGATATTCATCCGTAGTTTGCTTTTTCTGTTGTGTCCTTTCCTGGTTTTGGTATCAGGGTGACGTTGGCTTTATAATACATGTTGGGGGAGAGTCCTTCTTTCTCAATGTTGTGGAATAATTTCAGCAGGATAGGCAGCAGTTTATATTTGTAAGTCTGGTAAAATTCAGATATGAAACCATCTGGTCCTGGACCTTTCTTTTTAGGAAGATTTTTTTATTTCTCCTTCAATTTCAGTACTTGATATTGGTCTGTTCAGGAATTGTATTTCTTCCTGATTGAGCCTTGGGAGGCTGTGCGTTTCTAAGAATTTGACCATTTCCTCCATATTTTCCAGTTTATATGCATAGAAGTTTTTATAGTATTCTTACATAATATTTTGTATTTCCATGGCATCAGTTGTAATTTCTCCTTTTCCATTCCTGATGGAGCTTATTAGAGTTCTTTCTTTTCTGCTTCTCATTAATCTAGCAAGAGGCATGTTGGTTTTGTTTACTTTTCAAAGAACCACCTTTTTGTTTTATTAATCTTCTGTATAGTTTTTTGTTATCAATTTCATTTAGTTCTGCTCTGATCTTTGTTATTTCTTTTCATCTGCTGGGTTTGGGATTGGTTTCCTTATCCTTTTCTAGTTCTTTGAGACATTTCATTATATTGTTTATTTGTAATCCTCCTGTCTTTTGGATGTAGGCATTTATGTATATAAATTTTCCTCACAGGACTTCTTTAGCTGTGTCCCACAGATTTTGATAACTTGTGTCTCCTTTATCATTTAATTCAAAGAATATTTTGATTTCCATCTTGATTTCCTCCTTAATGCAATAAACATTCAGCAGAAGGTTGTTTAGTTTCCATGATTTTGTGTAGCATGATGAGAGTTTCTGTTGGAGTTGATTTATAATTTTATTCCAGTGTGGTCTGAGAAGATGCATGGTATGATTTCTATTTTTTAAAATTTTTTGAGACAAGCTTTGTGATCTAGGATATGTTCAATCTTAGAGAATGTCCCATGAGCTGATTAGAAAAACGTATATTCATTGGTTTTGGGGTAGAATGTTCTGTAAATGTCAGTCAGGTACATTTGTTCTAGAGTTCTGTTTAAGTCCATTGTTTCTTTGTTAATTTTCCGTTTGGAGGATCTGTTCTGTGCTGTCAGAGGGGTGTTGAAGTCTCCAACTATTATGGTGTTGCTGTTTATCATTTTGTTTAGATTAAGTAGGATTTGCTTTATGAATCTGGGTGCACCTGAGTTAGGTGAATAAATATTTAGAATTATTATGTCTTATTGTTGAATTGCACCCTTCACCATTATATAGTGACCCTCTTTGTCTTTCATTACTTTTGTTGATTTAAAGACTAAGTTATCTGAAATCTGAACCGCCACACCAGCTTTCTTTTGGCTTCTGTTTGCTTGAAATATTGTTTTCTAACTTTTTCTCTTGAGTCTGAATGCATCCTTGTGGGTTAGATGTGTTTTCTGAAGACAGCAAATACTTGGCTTGTGTATATCCATTTGGCCACCCTATGTCTCTTTAGTGGGCAATTCAAGCCATTCACTTTTATTGAGAGAATTGATAAGTGGGGTAGATTTCTGTTTATCCTGTTGTGTTGAACTTTGTTACTTTGTTTTCTCTCTTGAGCCATTGTGGTATCTGGCCTTTTCCCTTTAGCTTTTGGATGATTTTACATTGGTGAGTGTTCATTGTGCTGACCTATGTGTAAGGCTGTTTTGAGTATTTCCTGGAGGGCAGGTCTTGTCTTTATGAATTACCTCAGTATTTGCTTGTCTGAGAAGGTCTTTATTTCTTCTTTGTATATGAAACTTCATTTTTCAGGGTAGAAGATTCTAGGCTGGGCATTATTCTGTTTGGGAAGAGTGAGAATGGGGCTCCAGTCTCTTCTTGCTTGTAAGGTCTCAGTTGAGAAGTCTGCTGTTATTTGCATGGGTTTTCCTTTGTAGGTTACCTGCTTCTTTCCCATACAGCTCATAGAAGGGCCTCTTTAATGGTTATTTTGGTCATTCTGATGCCTGTGTGTCATGGTGTCTTCCTGTTTGCAAAGAATCTCCCAGGAGTCCTTTGAGCTTCTCGTACCTGGATATCTAGATTTTTAGCAAGGCTTGGGAAATTCTCCTCTATTATACCCTCGAATAGCTTATCCAACCCTTGTGTATTTTCTTCTTCACCCTCAGGGATGCCTATGATTATCACATTAGGCCTCTTCACATAATCCCACATTTTTGTAGGCTTTGTCTTTTCTCTTATTTCTCTGCTGTATCTCTGTGACTGACTTATTTAATTGAAAGGTGTTACCTTCAATCCCTGAGATTCTTTCTTGTGTTTGAGCTACCCTGTTCTTGAGGCTTTCCACTGTGTTTTGTAATTCCTTGAATAAATTCTTCATTTCCAGAAGTTCTGTTTGATTTTTCTTTAATATTTCAATTTCTTTAGTGAATTTTTCTTCTAAGTCTTGGATATTTTTTGTGGTTTCTTGGTGTTGGATATCCATTTTGTCTTGCATATCATTGAGTTTTCTTACAATCCATGTTTGAAATTCTTCTGTCATTTTAGTGTTCTGAATTTGGTTCATGTCCGTTGCTAGAGAGCTGGTGTTCCCCTTTGGGAGTGTGCTTTCCGTTTGATTCTTCATACTTCCAGAGTTCTTTCGCTGATTCCTTCCCATCTGGATCAGCTGTTGCTTCTTACCTTAAGATTTTCATTTGGCTAATTATACACCCTGTTTAGTCTCTGAGTCAGTAGGTGGTGCTCATGGGTGAGATTCAACCACATCCTGTATGATGAGTTAGTAGGTGCAGTAAAAGGATGTGCAAATTTACCTCCCTGTCAGTAGGTGGCACTTGCTGGGAGGTGCAAGCTGCAGTGTTGTTTTTGGGTCCTGTAACCAGGTCTTATTCCTCTGGAGAGGCACTATGGTGCCTCAGGTGGAGGGAGGGGCCCTAGGACTTCCAGGTGTTTCCTTATTCTCCACCTCAGTGGGGGCAGGTGGGGGAGTGAGGCTGGGTGGAACCGGGTTGGGTGAGCCTGCCCTCAAGCTCCATGAATGGTGTTAGCAGGGATCAAAGGTCTGTTCTCTGCTTCTGGGAAAAGCTGCAAGGGAGGGGCTGAAATGACCCCACTCAGCTGAAAAGTCTGTGTGTTGGGGTGGGACTGTCTGAGACCTGCAGTCTGGAGCAGGCCTCGCTTCTTTCCACCCTCCCCTATTCCACAGTTTCACCTGGGCCTCTGCCAGCAGGCAGGACCTCAAGCCAGTGGATCTCCCCTGGCTGTGATGGAGGCTGGGAGTTTCCCTGCCCAGGATCGCAGCCTGAGCTGGGTGCATGGCCCTCTGGGGGAAGAGGGTTGTCCCTCAAGCATGCTTATCTGCCCCTGAAGGCAGCCACACCTCAGTAGGCTCACTCACAAATATCCCTTCTGTGCCCCGGGGCAATGTGATCGATCGAGACCTGGGTGTACGGTGTCTGGTCTGCTGGCCCATCCCCTGGGCCCTGGAGATCAATCCCTGACCCTGCCAGGGAGAGGAGTGCTGGTCTCAAGTCACCCACGGGGTGCCCAAGCTGGATCGATGTCTCTCCGCATCAGGATTTGCCCCTCTCTCCTGGAGTCACCAGGGAAGCAGCACCTGGGAGGGCTGGCGGGTAGGGAGCCTGTAGTCTGAGTACCACTCAGTCTGCAGTGGGGCCCCCAAAGGAAAGGTCCTGTTCCCTGCAGATGTCTCTGGGTGGTGGCTAAATTGTCTTTCTGGGCACCCACGGGTAGGGAAGGGGAAGGGGAGAGTGAAGCAATATGGCGCCTGCTGATTAACTCGGGTCTGCATGCGGGAAGGTGCCCGAGGGAGCTGGGAGCCTGGTGCCCTGTCTGCAAGAGGCTTACCACTCACTGGCAGCGGCTGTCTCTGGGCTGGTGCTGGCAGTTCTCTCCAGCCACTCAGGAGCCGACCGGCAGTCTGAGATACAAGGGAGGGGAAATTTAACCGCTCCACCTACCCTTGTCGCTGGTCTCCAAGCCTCTCGGGGGCCTTTCTTCTTCCGGTTCTCCTCAACTTCTTCCCTGTCTCCTGTAGTTTCAGGCACGCTTCCTTCCCACCCTCATCCGATCTGTGTCTGCCTGTTTATTTCCTTTTTTTTCACTTCTAAAATCTGTCTTTCTTGCAGAGACACTCTGGCTGGCGGTTTTTGTCATTCACCATCTTGCCCCTCCCTCTAGAATTCTTCCTGTTCTCCCATTGCCATTCTGAGGCCTTGCTCTTCCAGCTGCTGTGAACCCCCTAACCCGCTTTGAAAGCCAACTAAATGTCCATCAACTGATGGTGGATAAAAGAAATGTGGTATATGCACACACTGGAGTGTTAATCAGCTTTAAGAAAGAAGGAGATCTTGTCATTCGCTACAACGTGGATGAACCTTGAGGACATTATGCTAAGTTAAATAAGCCAGTCACAAAAAGACAAATACTGCATGATGCCACTCACACAGGCATCTAAAGTAGTCAAACTCTTAGAAAGTAGAATAGTGGCTGACAGGGCACAGAATGCATAAAGGGCATTAAAGGGGAATTGTTCAATGAGTATAGAGTCTCAGTTTTGCAAAATGAAAAAGTTATAGGGATCTGTAGCATAACAATGTGCATGTAATTAACACTACTGTACTGTACACTTAAAAACGGTTAAGATGGTAAATTTTATGAGTTTTTTTTACCACAAAAAATAACAATAATAAAAAAAATTCTTCCGCCTTTAACATTTACACCACCGCCTTCTTTCTTTGTGGTAAATTCAGCAGCCACTAGGCCATTTCTGAACATTCATCAACTGTTTTAATTCTTCGTTCATAGCCTTCCTCTACAGCACTGTGTGAAGGAACTTTCTGCAATGATGAAAATGTTCTGTATCTCTGCTTTCTAATACAGCAAGTACTGCAGGGGTTGAATGGTGGTCCCAAATACATATCCACATCCTAACCCCCAGAACCCGTGAATATTACCTTATATGGCAAAGGATGTGATTAAGGGGTTTAAGAAAAATTTTTAACTGACACTAATTGTACATATTCATGGGGTACATAGTAATAATGTTTTGATACATGTAATGTATAGTGAATAATTAGCATAGCCATCATCTCAAGTGTGTATCATTTCTTTGTGTTGGGAACATTCAATATCCTCCTTCTAGCTATTTGAAACTATATATTATTGTTAACTGTAGTCATCTTACAGTAGCACAGAACACTAGAACTCATTCCTCCTATCTAGCTGTAATTTGTATCTTTTAACAAATTTCTTCCTATCCCTCCCATCCCCCTACGCTTCCCAGCCTCTAGTATCCTCTGTTATACCTTTTACTTCTATGAGATCTTTTTAGTTTCCACATATGAGTGAGAACATGCGGTGTTTAACTTCATGTTACTGGCTTATTTCATGTACCATAATGTCCTCTGGTTCCATCCATGTTGCTACGAATGACAGGATTTCATTCTTTTTAATGTCTAAATAGTATTCCATTGAAGTTAAGGATCTTGAGGGGGACTTTAGCCTGGATTATCCAGGTGGACCCTAAATGCAATCACATGCATCTTTAAAAGAGTGAGGCAGAGGGAATTTTGAGACAGAGGAGAACACACGGAGAAGTAGAGGCCATGTGACCATGGTGAAAGAGCCTGGAGTGAGGAGCCAAAGCCAAGGAATGCTGACAGCCACAGAAGCTGGGAGAGACAAGAGACAGAGTCTCCCTCAGAGTCTCTGGAGGAAGCATGGCCTTGCTGACAGCTGGTTTCGGACTCTGGCCTTCAGCACGGTGTGAGAATCAGTTTCTGTTGTGTTAAGCCACCACTCAGTCTGCAGTAATTTGTCACATCAGCCCTAGAATATTAAACTAATGTAAGTAACCCACTTGACTCTTGAGGTGATTGCACACTCGGAACATGGCTAGTTGGACTGAGAAATGGAATTTTTAATTTTAGTTAATTTAAACTTAGGTCATCTTGAGTTGTTTTCTCCTGCCCTTTGCCGCACTCCACTCCTGCGCAGTCGTGCCAGGGAATGCCTGCCTCGCAGACCTGCGCCGCATGCGCCACTATTCATGCTCCCACCCTCCTCCCGTGTCCCCAGCATTCTCAGGCCTCCACAGTAGGCTGGTGTAGCCTAGGCTTTCTCAACTTCTTAAATTAATACCTCCTAAAGAGGCTTTTTTAGATATTTTTTTTTCCCACTTGGCCTCTCCCCCATGAATTTTTAATACTGTTTATCTTTTTATATGCTGTGATGCCTTGAAGAATCACAAACCATTGTAATATCTAGGATTCCTCCCTACCCCTCCATAAAACCCTCCAATTTTTACCATCTTAGGGATAATATTGTCCCCACTGAGAATGCATGCCCTAGCCCAGTGATTCTCAGCAGGGCATGATTATTGCTTAATGGGTAGAGTTTCTTGTTTGGGATAATGAAAAGTTCTGGAAATGAATAATGGTGATAGGTGTACAACACTGCGAATATACTTAATGCCACTAAATTGCACACTTAAAAGTGGTTAAAAAGGTAAATTTCATGTTATGTATATTTTACCACAATTTAAAAAACACCTTTTAAATATGTGACAGAGTTCTGCAATAGTGTGATGAAGGCAGGTCTGTAATCTAAATATCCAATATGTAAAATACTTCAAAATTCTCACATGGAAAGAATGTGGTCTCGCGATTGGAGCAATGTGAATTTCTACTCTGAAAAGTTCCCAGTTCTTTCTCAGGAAGGGATTTCCACAGTTCCTGCTACAACACTGGCCAAGAGCCTCCAGTGATTCAGAATTTGCTGATAGCAGTTTGATTCCTAACTGATGTTTGATTCACAGCCACATGGAAAGGAGAGAAGAAAGTCCTGAATCTGTCCTCACTGCCACCCACTGTTTAAGATACAGGATCATTTCTCTGAATTAAACCAAGAGGAAACTGTTATTCACTGTTTAAAAAAAGAAATGAAAACAAGCTTCTAAGATTGAACTGACCCATTGGTTAGAAGTCAGAAAACATCTAGATCCCCTACCTGGTCACTGCCATCTCGGCCCAACAATGTTCATCTTCTGTTGTTCTCCTTGGAAAGCCCACCCAATTGTACCCTTAGAAATACAAAGCATGAAGAAATACCTACTGTTACGCCATCAAGGAAGAGTAATGCACATATTGTGTTTTGGTGGAAAATAGTTGAGTTTTTCTGGACAAGTATCTATTCCTAAGACTTTGCAGACAGGGCATCTCTTGCTTTGGACATTTCTTTGGGAACATCTACTTTGCTTTCAAATAAAGGTAAGGTGGGTGATTGGTTGTAATAAAAATAGACAGAAGGCTGGGCATGGTGGCTCACGCTTCTAATCTTAGCACTCTGGGAGGCCGAGGCAGGAGGATCCCTCAAGGTCAGGAGTTCAAGACCAGCCTGAACAAGAGCGAGACCCCATCTCTACTAAAAAAATAGAAACAAATTAGCTGGACAACTAAAAATATATATAGAGAAAATTAGCCTGCCATGGTGGCACATGCCTGTAGTCCCAGCTACTTGGGAGGCTGAGGCAGAAGGATTCCTTGAGCCCAGGAGTTTGAGGTTGCTGTGAGCTAGGCTGAGGCCACGGCACTCTAGCCAGGGCAACAGAGCGAGACTCTGTCTCGAAAAAAGAAAAAAAAAAAAAAATAGACAGGAATGGGATCTTGCGGTAAAATCGGCACTTGAGTGCCATCATGTGAAGAATCTGAATCTGTTCCTACAAGATTGTGTTTGGTTTTACAGAGCTGGGCAAGGACACGTCTTGTTGAAGAAAGCATGAGGTACAGAGGGGCTTTTGGCTATTCCCTCCACTACTGCCTCCTAAGGTTGTGCCTTTCCCTTTTCTCCTTCTTCATCCGGACAAGGACAGTCTCGGTCCAGTTTTCCTGGGTCTGCCTGCTCTCTTGCATCAGAGAATGATATATTCCAGCCTTCTGTAGTATTCATTGTCGTGGGGAGCCCCCGAGCAGGTAGGCGGGTTTCATTTGGAAGGAGTTCTGTTCCTGCCTCTCGCTTTCTCTTTTCTGTTGGCCCACAGAGCAGGTATTTCTGCCTGACGGAGTCTGATTTTTTCAAATGTGACCATCGGGTCCTATAAAGAGAATACAATTGTCTGCTGATCTCTGAATCTTCTCACCAATCCTACACACTCAGACAGAACATGAATATAGAAGAGAAAGTTACATCCTTCTCTCTGTGCCCTAAAACTCCTTACATTGACATCCTATCTAAAATTTACTAAGTGCTTTGCATACATTATTTCACAGATGTCTCTAAAAGTCTTCCCAATTAAGCAGATAAAGTATTATGACCTTGTTTGGACAATAAAGAAGACCAAACTCCACAGAGGAAGGTGTTTCTGTCCCTTTAGACTGATTCTTCAAAGTCAAATAAAGATGATAAAAGACAGCATTTGCAGTTCTGGACAAGATGGGGAACCTGCTGGCCTTGCCCTAAAATGTAGCCTACACGTGCCACAGACGAGAATGGATGTTGGAAGAGGAAAGACCCTCAAGAAATTGACAACGAACCCTTGAGGAGACAGAGGTGGTTTTGCGCTGGTGGAGGGTGGGGGGATTCCAGAATAGAGAGGACCAGGAACCACACAGGGGCCAGGGGATGGGAGCTTTCCACATGTACCCATCTCTCTTGTCCATGTTGCCCAGGGGTCTCTGTCCACCTGTCACTGCTGCAGAGCAGGACATGGCAGCCCAGCTCGGTGCCAGAGGCAGCTCCGTGTCATGAGTGACAAGAGGCCGGTGCGAGTGTCCAGCTGGTTACAGTGAGTGCAGGCTGGCAGAGAGGAAATGCTTGAAGAAATAAATAGTGTGAATTTCTCAGAATTAAAGAATTAAGAACCCAGATTTTAAATGATTGTGGAAAAGTATACTTAGGGAAAAGATAAGCATAGATGTAGTAAGGAAAATTTAATGGCATCAGAGACAAAGAGAATACTCTAAAAATTCCTTAAGGGAAGGTTGGGTCACCTACAAAGGGACAAGGGTCAAACTTCTGTCTGATTTTTCAGCAGCAAAACTGAACAGGAAGGCAGCACGAAGGAAGAGCGCTTTGAACCTGAGATGTTCTGTTTGGCAAGATTTTCATGTAGACGTGAGGGTGACGCCAGTGTGCTCCAGGCACGCGAGCTAACGATGAGACCCTCTACAAAAGGCCTCTTGGAAAACTGCCTCACGTGGAGAGCGAGAGGAATTCAGGTGGAAGCTGATAGTTACAGAACACTGAGGGACTCTTACATTGTCCACACGAGCAATCGCTAAAGGAAAGCATACCCAGAGAAACTCGGAACTAAAACCCAGACCATCCTCATACAGTGGGAATTAGGAACGAGGCAGGAGGAAGGGGTGTGAGTAAAACTGCAGGAAGACGCTGAGCCCATCTTGTCCAGCTTCCAGGTCTCTTGCTTTCAGAGCTCTTGCCCAGAAGATGTGCACAGTCTGGCCCTGCCACCTAGCCAAACTTTGGCTCCTACAAGGGCAGGCCTGTGGCTTGGGGGAGAGTGGACGCAATCTAGGACGTGATATGGGAGCCTGATTTAAGCCATGGGTCTGATGGCAGTCTTCAAGTCTAGTCTGTATTTGTGCGATTCCTCTGTTTTAATACACAGCTCTGCAGGCTGAATAAAGAGCTCAGGCTTTAGAACTCTTTAGTGTCTGGGCTGGGCAGGAACCTTGAACAAGGTATAAGTCCTGGCATTTGGGCACCACAGTAATTGGTGGAGTGGGAGAAGGCAGCACTCGCAGCGCAGCCAGTGGTCGGCTGAAGGCCCCAGCCTCGCAGAGCAGGGCCGCGGGGGTCTTTGCCCTGGTGCTGGCCAAAGGATCCCAGCCCTCTGCAAACGCATGAGAGAGATCCCTGTGGATGGAGGAAGAGCATCCACTATGTATGGAATCTAATTTATTTAGAGTTTAACTTAAAATGTTTGGACTCTTTGGATTTCTATTGTTATCTGAGTATTATATCCTAATATGGGACATTTTTTCCATTGGTGACAATGAATTATATTCCTATCTTTTGCTATCATTTAATTTCATTTCATTGCCTCTGGTGAGCGTAACTGAGCCATGTGACAAGGGATGACTGGGTGGGAAATGAAAGAGGGAGTAAATTTTAAGTGTCAGGTACAACAGGGGCTTGGTATCAATTCTGAACATTTCTAGAGCCTGCGGGGGCAGGGTGTCAGGGAACGGGGGCAAAAGCTCACCTTCCACGGCGGTCCCAGGGCATGAGCTGGGGACGCCTTGGTTCAGAGGCGCAGACACCTCCTGACAGCCACTGAGCCCTTTTCCACTCCCAGCCGCTCTTCACTCCTGCCAGGCCACTGTGGCGGATGAGAGACTTAGTCATTAAGCCCTGTGGTGAGTCAGGGATGTGGGTGCACTTTAGTGTCGTGGGGCACCAGAAAACACCCTCTTTCTGATCGTCATGCACACTGTCCTAGAGGGTGAGAGCTGCCTTGCCAGGCAGATCAAACTAGGGATAGAAGCCTTCTGGCCTTTCTCTTCCTGTTTGGCCTGGCCTAAGGAACCCGTGATCGGCGGTCCCTGTGTTGGGTGCCGTGTTTGCCCAGCTAGCCCACCCTTCGGTGTGTAAGTCTAACGGGCCAAAATTTTAAGGCTACTATGTCCAACACATTTACCGGTACAAAGGTGATATTTGATTCCCCCAGCCCTGCTTCTGACTTGGATTAACGTCACCCCTAAACCCTAACAGACACTTTTAGTCAATTCACAGAGGAAAAACATCAAATTGTTAGTAATCATATGAAGAGATATTTAGCCTCACTTGTTAGCAGAGAAATGCAAATGCGTATAATCAGATAAGTGTGAATTAAAACTTAGTTTGACTTCATTGCGGGCAGGGACGTGCTGGGAGCAGACTGCTGTGCTTGGGCCACGGGGACATCGGTCACGCCGTCTCATCTGGGAGACACAGCCCAAAGAATGCCTCCCACAAACCCGTCAGGAGACATGCGTGAGGATGTTCCTGGAGGGGGGTTTCATGCCCATCTCTTGGGGAAAGGGGACGTCATGGGTGACAGACGCATACTACTGAACTGTGAGTGCAGCCGGAAAGAGCGAATTAGATACACGCAGAAACATAGTAGACCTCAGATGTAGTGTTGAATAAAATCTAAGAAACAATGAGATTTCAGTATAACAGCAGTTTTGTAAATTAAAGATGTGCACAATAATGCTAGATATTTTTAGGGGAAATTAAGTTACTGTAGGGCAAGTTGATGGGAAGGGTGTACATTAGATACGCTGAAACTGGTGTGTACAGATAGCGGGAGGGGGTGTGGGCAAATGAGAGAAAGAGAATAAGATGAAACAAAATGAAATGGGCTTCTCGGGTAGCTTTCCTGGAATTGCGTAAGTCATGTTGCTTTTGTGCCCTAGAGGCTCAAAGAGACAAGGAAAAAGCAGCCAGTGGCTCAATGGGACGGTGCGGAAAGAGCACTGTACAGTTGTTCAAGGCTGGAACAGGAGCACCTGTATTTGGACAACTCATTTGTTCCTTTTGTTTCCATTCAAGCCAACTCTGGCCCTCCAACACCATTCCTACCTGGATGTGGGGCTGGGGAGGGCAGGGGAGGGAAGGGAGCAGCTCGACTGCATGTGCGCTGGTGGCCACCCAGGGTGACAGCAATCCCAGAGCAAGGTGCAGGTGCAGGGGGAAAGCCTGCTGCAGAGAGCCAGGACAAACTGCCTGTGACCTGCCTAGTGCCTGCGTTTCTCACGCTGGACCCTCCTTTCTTCAGACATGAACTTTCTTCCCTGTGAAAACGGAGTGGTCTGCAGACTGGAACCTAGCAGCTCTGTCAGGACTGATCTCGAACTGCCTGTTCTGGCAAAAAAGCTCCCATGGGGGTAAACCCACGCGTGGCCTCAAAACCTGTCTCTGCAACCAGCCTACCACCAGCACAACTGTCTCTCTGCATCTTGGCCTCCTAATCTGTAGAATGGGTTGAATAATACTGCCTGGCATTCAGAGCATGCTGTGCTCAGGAGGGCTAGGGTGGAGGCAGGGATGGCAGTGAGAGGAGAAAGGCAGAGAATGTTCCCCACAGCCCCCAGCCTCCTATTACGGTGCAGGCGAGTTGGAAGGACCCAGTGGGCGCCTGGCCCGTGGCAGGCCCTGGAGACTTGTCTGGCCTATACCCACTTTAAACCAGAAGATAGAGTTGAAACCCAGAAGGCTTCTAATGCCATGAAGCAGCACAAACAGGGTGCCGGCCTCCTCTGGGACCACATGACTCCCTCTCACCCTGCTCTCACCACACCCACACCTACACCCCCAAAGCCCAGGATGGATCTCACCTGTGAGGATGAGGGTGAGGATGAAGGCCAGGCCCAGAGGCTCAGCACCAGCTCGGGCTCTATGGCACTCTGTAGGAGTGAGCTGTGGAGGCTGAGGTCAGGGGCACTTCCCACGTCTTGGCAGGGACTTCATTGCCTGGAGAGGGTCTTCAGGGTGACATCCAAAACCTGTCCACCTTGGCCCAGCTGGGGTCCTCAAGGGGAAACCACAGTGACACGGAGCAGTCTGGCTGACTGAGGCCCGTGACCTGTCCTGGTCCATCCCGAGGACCTCTGCTCACACCCAACCTCAGTTGGAAGATTCTCGGTCTGAGAAGTCACAGCCCAAGGACCCCCGGCCCAAGGACCCCCCAACACAGGCCAGAGGATCTGCAGCCCCCACCGATGACCCCTGGCCAGGCCCAAGGACTCCGGGGCTGGGTTTTGAGGAGACCCCGGCTGGGCCAAGGACACGGGATGCAGGCCTTGCTGCGCCAGGTGGTGGCCTGCTGGTTTTCGCAGGCTCAGAGGGCAGGAGCCCGGCGTGGGTGTTTCTGTGGCCCCAGCTGCAGGAGCAGACACTGGTGACGGCCAGTGCTGCCTGCAGGAGAGGCTCCCACCTGCGTACCCCAAGGGCCCCCACCTCCATCCCGTCGTGTCGTGGACCTCGTCCTGTACAGCCACCTGTGTGTCCTCTGCTTTCAGAGCACAGCGACTCCACCATTCCCTGTATGGTCAGCTCCTCTCCATTCTGTGATCTCCCACCTGTCTGCACTGCCTGGGCCTCTGCTGTCAAAACTGGATGACTCTTTCTTTTTGTTTAAAATTTAACGATGATTTCTCAATATCATCTACTATTTAGGCTTTTAATTTCCCTGGTGTGTCTACTTTTTCTTTCTTTTCTGCTTTTCTCTCTTTTTTAATCTTTTCTTCCTTTCTCTTCTTCTTTGAGATATACATATAAAATCTACAGGTTTAATCACAAATGCTTTTGGAATGCTTACTCTAAGCCCTTGCCCTGGGCGCTGGAGATACAGCAGTGAATGCAACTGCCCCATCGTGGAGCTTGCATTCTGGGGGGCGTGGGACCAAGGAAATGTGTGGTGCCCATGAAGGTGATTTGTGTGAGGGAGGAAAAGCAAGCAAGCGGTGCAAAGGGTTAGGGCACCAGGCAGAAAGAGGGTGCTCCATGGTGCATGGGGTCAGGGAATCCTCACTAAGGAGGGGCAAGGGTCTAAGGGGGAAGCCACTGAGGTGCATGGGTAGGACCAGTCTAGGCTGAGGGGCCAACAGCTGCCAAGACCCCGGGTCCAGATCGGGCGAGGCACACCTGTGGTACCATTGGCACAGAGGTAGATTTTGGAGAGACGGAACTGGGGGTGGTGGTGGCCCCTCAGGCCAGACCGGGCGAGGCACACCTGTGGTACCATTGGCACGGAGCTAGATTTTGGAGAGATGGAACTGGGGGTGGTGGTGGCACAGGCGGCCTGGTGAGGCAGAGCCCCTTGGGCCATCTAGAACATCTTGGGCTGTCACTCTGAAGCATGTAGGAAGCCGCTAGAGAATTTTGAGCAAAAGAGGGTAACAAAAGGAGTATTTTTATAAAACAGCTACCTCTACATCTCTGTCCCCCACCTCTGCATGAAAGATCAAAACAATCTCATGGACATGTATGCTCCACTTTAACATAATGCAGGAAAATATAAATTGGTTTTTCACAAAAATTAATGATTTCCAGTTCCTTAAGCAGAAGTAAATCATTTACAGAGTGTCTCCATTCATTGGATTCCTTTATAAGCTTGGCTCTTCTACCGTATTTGTGACAATTTCCTGTACTGAGTCACGTTTCAGGGGCACATTTAGTGTGGCCTATGAAGAGCTGTTGTTGGCCCTGGATTTCAGGGCCATTCACTGTTTCGCTTGACTGACGATCCTGCTGAGTCTCATTGGAGTCTACAGAGATAGAGAAGCTCTCCTGCCCTGGCGCGATGGAGGACACATGCCCAGCTGAAGTCAGGAATGGGACAGGTGGCGTAGGAGAGATTTTATTTTATTTTTTATATTTTACTTGTAATTAACAGATAGCAATTATATGTATTTATGGGGTACAATATGACGTTTTGATACATGCATGTATACATTGTGAGATGATTAAATCAAGCTAATTAACATATCCATCGCCTCACCTACTTATTTTTTTGCTGTAAGAACATCTTTTAGTGGGCTGGGTGTGGTGGCTCATGCCTGTAATCCTAGCACTCTGGGAGGCTAAGGAGGGAGGGTCCCTTGAACTCAAGAGTTTGAGACCAGCCTGAGCAAGAGCGAGACCCTATCTCTATAAAAAATAGAAAAAATTAACTGGGTGCGGTAGCACCCACCTGCAGTCCAGCTACTCTGGAGGCTGAGGCAGGAGGATTGCTTGAGCCCAGGAGTTTGAGGTTGCTGTGAGCTATGATGACATCACTGCACTCTAGCCCTAGTGACAGAGTGAGACTCTGTCTCAAAAAAAAAAAAAAAAGCTCTTTTAGCAATTTTGAAATATATAATACATTATTCTTAACTATAGTCACATGCCGTGCACAATAAAACTTACAAAACAAGAAATATCCAGAGTATGGGACTTGTCAGAGGTCGCGGAGATGTAGGGAGGGGCCGTTCCCAGTGCAGGTAACACCCTGACTGCACGTGCAGGGGGTGCTCGCTGTGTCCCGGGCTCATCCTAAACGCTGGTACCCGCAGGGCGTGGAGAGAGGAAGCCACGGGTTCTCTTCGACAAGCACCAAGTCCC
Organism: Indri indri; assembly: GCA_004363605.1. Lineage (NCBI taxonomy): Eukaryota > Metazoa > Chordata > Mammalia > Primates > Indriidae > Indri > Indri indri. The sequence goes on along the minus strand of RJWJ010001650.1, from coordinate 56,395 downwards.
CAGTTTCGAGGATGTGTTAGGTTTCACTGAGGATTGAAACAAGCTGGCCCTAGGAGCTTGGACTTGATTGGGTGCCAAATTTTTCTCTTGTGACAACCTAAGAAATATGCACAGATTCATGTTTGTAGCCAGTTACCTCTTTTACACCTGCTCTGTGACGGTGGACAGAGTCCGTTTCACTGCTTCTCCTTCTAGAGTGAGCATGACGCTGACCTTTCTCGGTGGAGGGTGCTGGAGGGACCGTCCATGAGGAAGGGTCAGCGATGTGGCTGGGAGGACATCTGGTGGTCCTTCAGCTCCAGTGTGGTGACCACATTCCCGCAGTCCTCCCCACACAGACACCACCTGCTAGTGGTCCGCGCGCTCTGAGTGCCGTGCTCTTTCCATCAGCGGTTGCTCTCCTGTGCCCCGGCTGCTGCTTCCCGGTGACTGCACACTGGCTCAGGCCTGGCAGACTGGTGGACTGCTTTGCCATCCAGTGGGCAATGACACCTTCACCAGTGATCCTGAACTTGAGCCTTGGAAAGCCCTTCCAGGTTTGTTTGTCCTGCCTTAGATTGTCTCCCTCAGCCCTATGATAACATGTAGCAAGAGTTATATAGTGACTCTTTTATCATGGTAACCTAATACTACTTTATGTTAAACTTCCCCTGTTTAAATCTCTGTGTAGTTTCTGTCTCCCTATTGGATCCAGACTGATAACTCTCTAATCCCATCTCACAGATGGAGAAACTGAGGTCCAAGAGGTAAGTGATAACAATAGATCACGTTTATCAGCATTTATGTGCCAGAAAACTGTTGCAAACGCTTTGCGTTTATTTTTTGATTATTTCCTAAATCTTTTTGAAGGACCTATAATAATGCAACACTGAATAAACCATATACAAAAATAGAACTCTGCAGAATGTCAGTCCTGGAGGTCAAACCAAACCTCTGCAGCAACAGGCCCCATGCAGGACTTGGTCAGTTACTGACAGCTACCCTGATTTTTGCTCCCACTTTGAACTTAGGACCAACTGTAGAAACCCACATCACACAGGATGCCTCCCTTCTAGGTAGCCTGCCTCCAGTGTCCCCATGTCAGCAAGCTCCAATCAGAACATATCTGAAGCCTTCCATTTTTCCCCCAAAAAGCTTCCTCACTTTTCTGCCTGCCTTTGAGTCTCTTCCAAAGTATGAGTGATGGTGGCTGACTCCCTTGCTGTAGGAACCTCTGGATAAACAGATTTTGCCTGTTCTCATTTGGATCATTTTTATTTCCATAATAGCATCCTTATTTTAGAGATGAGCATTCATATCCATATTTTACAGATGAGGAACACAAGGCATAAAGAGGTTAAATAATTTTCCTGGGGCCACACAGTTAGTAGCAAAATTGGGATCTAGTCCATGAAATCTGGTCCAAAGCAGGGCTTCCCAGCCTTGGCACCACTGATATTTTGGACAGGATAAATCTTTGTTGTGGGGGTTATCCTGAGAATGATTAGATGTTTAGTGATGTCCTTGGCATCTACCCACTAGATGCCAGTATCAACTCCTCCAAGTTGTCAAAATGGCAAGTGTCTGCAGACAGTGCCAAATGTTTCTGGGGGAAAAACTGCCCCCTAGTTGAGAACCACTGGTCTAGAACCTGATTTCTTAACCACTGCTGAACTTATAAAACGTTTTTTGACTTATCAAATGGATTTCATATTCATTCTTTCATTTGGTTCTTGCAGGACTCTGAGGAGGAGTAGGGGAGAGTTTATTATTTTTCTGAAATCATCAGTGTGGAAATGGAGCCATACATCTGATAAGGGGTTAATATACAAAATAAGTAAGGAATGCAAACAACTCAATAACAAGAAAACAGCAACACAACAAAAAACACAATTAGAAAAATGAGTAAGGAATAATAGACATCTCACAATAGAAAACATACAAATAGAAAACTGATATATGGCCAAAAGCTCAACATCACTAACCTCTAGGGAAATACAAGTTAAAATCACAATGAGATATCTTCCCACACCTATCAGAATGGCTGTTATCAAAACGACAAAACACGACAAGTGTTTTCGGGAGTGTGCAGAAAAGGGAGCCCTGGTACCCTGCTGGTTGGAATGTACTTGGTACAGCCATTTGGAAAACTGTATGGAGTTCTTTGTAAGACTAAAATTAGAATTGCCATATGATCCAGCGATCCCATTTCTGGCTATTCACCCAGAAGATTTGGAGTCAGGTTGTGGAAGCGATGTCTGCCCTCCCTGCTCGCTGCAGCACTGCTCACAACAGCCGCGTCATGGAGTCAACCTAGTATTCATCGACAGATGAACGGATGAAGAAAATGCGGTACGCAAACACAATGGAGTGCTATTCAGCCTCAAGAAAGAAGGAAATTCTGTCATTTGCGACAACATGGATGGAATTGGAGAACATTATGCTAAGTGAAATAAGGCAAGCAGAGAAAGACAAATTCTGCACGTTATCACTTATATGTGAAAATTTAAAACAATCAAACTCACAGAAACAGAGAGTATAATGGTGGTTACAGAGGGTGAGGTTTGGGAGGAAATAGGGAGATAATGGTCAAAGGGTATAAAATCTCACTTAGACAGGAGGATTAAGGTTTTTTTTTAAGATCTATTGCACAGTGTGATGAGTACAGTTAATAATAGTGTATTGCACATTTCAAAATTGTTGAGAGTAAATTTCAAATGTTCTCACTACAAAACACAAGTATTTTAAGTGATGGATATATTAATTAGCTTGATTTATTTATTTGACATTGTATTCATAAATCACAACATGCCTTAAATATACAATTGCAAACTGTCAATTCACAATAAAACAAAAAAATTTAAGAAAGAACAGATACAGAAAATGTGGTATAGACTATTCAGCCTTGAAAAAGGAAACCCTGCCATATCCTACATGAATGAAGCTGCAAGACAGGACATAGAGAGACAAATACTACACCATCTCACTTGCAAGTGAGATCTAAAAGACATCACAGTCATACAAGCAGAGAGTAGAATGATAGTTGCTAGGGCCTGGGGGAAGGGAAAAATGGGGAGGTTTTGGTCAATGGGTAAAAAAATTCAGTTATGCAAAATGGATAAGTTCTAGAGATCTGTTGCATGTCATGCCTAGAATTAACAGTACTGTATTGTGCACTTAAAATTTTGTGAAGAGGGTGGATTTCATATTAAGCGTTCTTGCCACAATCAAAAAGGGGACCTGTTCCATTCTATCTGGTCCTGTGATGGGGGTGGGGTGGGGGCAAGGGAGACTCCACTACGGAGACGAGGCTTGAGCTGAAACTGAAATGGCATTGCCTCTTTGTGGACTATGAACACCTGGCAAGACTGGTGACTGAGGTGCAGGGAGACTGTGCCCAGTAGGAGCAAGACAGAAAGGCAGGCAGAGGCCAGGTCCAGAAGAGTCTTGTGTGTCTACAAAAAGAGTTTGGATATCACTTTACAGGCAGTGGAGAGCCACTGAAAGTTATTAGGTGGGTAAATAACATTATTTTGTTTGATTAAAAGGCTACGATTCTATCCCTCCAAGGGGCGATACGACAGAGATATGGATGAGGATATGCATGCCTTACAGAACTCGGGCATTGTATTATCTACTTGGATATGCTTGCGGGGGAGATCACAGGATACACTAGGGACAGGGATTGCAGGCACATCTGTGTACACATGTAATTACAGTATACCCTGTAATCTAGAGGTTTCACAGTGTAGGGCTTGTAAAGGTGGCTTCCGGGAGGCAGAATGCTTCCATCTGTGTGACAGACATGGATTGCACGTCATGCACACAAAGGGAAAAAGAGGGTGGGGGCAAAGGCGTAGCCAGGCAATGACAGAGGTCTTTGGGGTGATGCGGGGCTGGTGTAGGTGGAGTGAACGGCGGGTATCGATAAGTCACTGATGAGGAGGGAGAAGCCAGCAGAGGAGGCTGTAAATGCCGGATCGAGATGTCCTCTCTAGGCAGTGGGAATCTGCATGAGGTTTTGAGCTGGAAGGTGACAGAATAGGAGTCTGGTTGAGATCACTCTCTGGTTTAGTCTAATGACAAGCATTCCGTGTTGGAGTCATCGTTCGGACGTAGCAGGAGTGTTATTTTAGGTTTTGGAGTCAGAGGTCTGGGCATCAGCCCTTGTGAGGACTGAATGAAGCAGTGTATCGCTAAGTGGATTTTTTTTTTTATTGTGGCAAAATACATGTATGTAGCACAAACATTCACCATTTTAATGTGCACAACCCAGTAGCATTTAGTCAATTCACAATGATGTATAATCATCACCACTCTCTAGTTCCAAAACTTTCATCTCCCCAAAATGAAACCCTGTATGATTAAGCAGTCACCCACTTCTCCCCTCATCCTAGGCCTCTAGTGACCACCAGTCTATTTTCTTTCTTGCCTATTCTGGACATTTAGTATAAACGGAAACCTGCAATATGTCGCCGTTTGTGTCTGGCTTCTTTTACTCGCCATAACGTTTTCAAGGTTCATCCTTGAAAGCTGCTGCAGCATATACCACATACTTCACTCTTTTTAAGGCTGAGTAATACTCCATTGTATGACTATATCACATTTTATTTAGCCACTCATTGATCAATGGGCACTTGAGTCGCTTCCACTTTTTGGCTGCTGTAAATAATACTGCTGTGCACTATTTTGGTATAAGGTTTTGTTTGAACATCTGTTTCCAATCCTTTTGGGCGTATACCCAGTGATGGAATTGCTTCATTATAAAGTAATTATGTGTTTACCTTTTTGAGGAACCACTAAACTGTCTTCCACAGCAGCAAAGTGCTTTTTAAATTGTACATTTCTAGAATGTATATTATCTTGGGGTTTATAATTCAGAATTGGTTCCAATCTAGTCTTTAAAAAGGTAAAACATAAAAAACCCACACAGATAGATCACTTAAATTAATCCAGTAACTATTTATCGAGTACTACTGCGTGCCAGCAATAATCTAAAAGCTGGGGACACATCAGTGAAAAAACAGACGAAATTCTTGCCCAAGGCAGGTCTTGCTTTCTTGGGTGCATTAGACAGTCTGACTGTAAAGAGAATGTGGGCAGGCAGCTTTCGTTTGTCTCACTGACCATCAACTTCACTCACAATTTTGGAAGTATATTCCCAGTGAGCTCAGTGTTGATGGGAATGTAAATTAGTACAGAGACTATGAAAAACTGTCTGGAGATTACTAAAAAAAAAAAAAAAACAAACTAAAGATAGATCCACCGTATGATCCAGCAATTCCACTACTGGGCATATATCCAAAAGACAGGAAATCAGTATATGGAGGAGCTACCTGCACTCTAATGTGTTTTTGGGGCACAGAGGTGGTGGCAGTGGTACAAGTGCCAGAAGATCCAGAACTTACTCCCTGTGTATTTAGTCTATGATTCACTCCACGGTTTCAGGAACTTGGGTTCCTTCCATGTTGCTGCTCTGCATTCTCGTTTCTTGGCTTCTACCTCATGTTCCAAGAGGTCTGTAAAGCTCCAGCTGCTGTGACCACACGGCAGCCAGCAGGAAAGCGGGGTCGGGTGGAGAGGCGCACGACCCCACTCTGACCTCCAAGAACCCTGCAGGAAGGCACGCACAGTTGTGCTTGTAGTCCACTGATCAGAGTGTAACTAGCTGAGAGAGTAATTGGGAAATAGATCCTGTTTTTCATTTTAAAATTTAAATCTCATTTTTTGAAAAAAATTATTCTATACATTGACATAAAGTTGAATGTATTTATCATGTACAACAAGACGTTTTGAAGTATGTACACGTTGTGGAGTGGTTAAATCTAGCCAATGCGTTGTCTCACATAGTTGTCATTTTTGTGATGAGAACACTTACCATCCACACACTCTGAGCATTTTTCAAGAATACATTATATCATCAGTAACAGAAATATATTCTTTGTCCCTGGCGATATCTGCTCAGTTGAAATTGGGGTATAAAGAAGAAGATGAAACAGGATATTAGGAGACAACTCGCCCCCTCTACCACAGGAAGGGACGAGCAGGCATTATCTCCTACTTGTCAGTTTTCAAACTTGCCCACCTGTTTCGAGAGTTGAGGTTTCAAGCATCGATAGTTGCAAATTGCGGCTTTCTTCTTGTGTGGGTGCGTGTTCAGGAGTTAAAGGCTGTGTGAGCTCATGCTGGTTGAGTGTGGGGTGGGGCACTGTCGTGGTGAAGGGAACCCTGCTCTGGAATCAGATGGCGGACGTGTGCTTATGAGGCCTCGGCCTCCGCGTGATCCTTTGTCGGTTACTCACACTCCCCATGTGAATGGGAGCGTTTGGGTGGAGAGCACTCACTAGGCTCTTCTCAAGTTTTATCAAGAATCAATTTAGAGAAAATTAATTCAGTCTTTGAACATTCAGTCCTACAGGGATGACAGGCATCGATGGCTGAAGAAGAGGCCCGGATGGAGTTTGTTGAGGTGGGGTCAGGGGCATGAGGCGTGGAATCAGATGATCTGGAGAACTTTCTGAAGAAGGAGAAGGGTGGTGGCTGGAGGGGAACTGGGGGCTGCCCCTTTCACTTCTCTGCATGTGGATTTGGGGCTCGACTTCTCATTCCCAAAGGGAATCCTAGAACAGGATCCTGGAGCCATAGACACATCCGGTGTATGAAAAGTCTTCTGAAATAGACTCACCCCCTTCCTTCTGCCCCAGTGCACATGACTGAACTGAAAGCTCGGGCGTTTGTCTCCCAGGCCGCCCTCCTGGCGTTAGCGTTCCTTCCGACCCCACACTTTCCTATCACCTTCTTCATTGCCCCTGTCACTTCCTTGTTCCTGAGGCTATAGATGACAGGATTAAGCAAGGGCATGAGAATGGTGTAGAAGACAGATACGACATCGTCCTGCCCAAGAGAGTGGTAGGATGCAGGTAACATGTAGGTATAGACGAGGGGCCCATAGAAGAGGTTGACAACTGTCAAGTGGGAGGAACAAGTGGCCAGGGCCTTGCGACGCCCCTCCACAGATTGCATCTGGAGCACGGCTGCCAGGATGAGGCCGTAGGAAGTGGTGATGAAGGCAATGGGCCCCAGCAGGACCACCACACCTGTCACAAAGAGCAGCTGCTTGTAGGCTTCTGTGTCTGCGCAGGCCAGCACCAGCAGGGAGGGCACTTCGCAGAACAAGTGGGTGACCTTCTGTGAGCCACAGTAGGGGAACTTCAGGGTCAGTGCGGTCTGGATGGAGGTGTTGAGGGACTCTCCCAGCCAGGAGGCCACCACCATGAGCAAGCAGATCCTACGACTCATGAGCACCGGGTAGCGCAGAGGGTTGCAGATGGCCACATAGCGGTCGTAGGCCATGAGCGCCAACAGAAGACATTCTGTGGCTCCCAGGAACATGAAGAAAAACATCTGTGCCCCACAGCCCCCAAAGGAAATGCTCATCCAGCCAAAGAGGAAGGCCACTATCATCTTGGGTGACCGAAGTAAAGAAGATGTCCAGAAAGGACAGCTGGCTGAGGAGGAGGTACACGGGTGTGTGGAGCCGGGCATCGGCCCAGATCAGCAGGACCATGGCAGTGTTGCCAGCCATGGCAAGGATGTAGACCAACACCACCATGCTGAAGAGGAACAGGTGCGTCTGGCTGTCGTTAAAAAGGCTGGTGAGGACAAAGCCAGCGGCGGAGGAGTGGTTCCAGCGCTCCCTGCCTGTCTCCTGCTGAACCTCACTGTTGGACAGGAAACATTCCCTGAGAGACACAGAAAAGGGGTGATGGATGAAGACAGCAGAAGGGCAACAACCAGGAAAGCTGGTGAAGGTGCAGCAGAAGTTCTTCATAACGTTCTTGCAAGTTTTTGCAGGGTCAACGTTATTTCACAATGAAACGTTATTACAAAAAGCCTGGTGTGCGGCTAAAACAGTGCTCAGAGGGAAACTTGAACGCAGAATGCACACATCAGGAAAAAGGCCAGACTAAAAACCAGCCATCTAAGTTTCCATCTCAAAAATCTTGAAAAAGAACAACAGCATATTTTAACCCCCTATGTTGTGTAAAAAATGCATATTTAACAATATTCCCAATACTTAAACAAAAATATGAACAGAAAAAATAAAAACAAAACAAAAAAGCATTTACTCCCGTGGTTAACTCAAGGCCTAGATCCACAAGTACAAGAATTATGTGGTTCAAAATTCTTACTTACTTGACGATCCACATGATACGTTTCTCTGAGAAATAGGTGAGAGCCGAGTGTGCAGCTGGCGTGGTGCGTCTTACCAGCGTGGGCTGTGTGAGCATCTCCTCTCTCCTGTCACCTGGACTCAGGAATCCAGGACTTACACCTGTGTGCTCAGCTGCAGTAATTGCTCTTGGGGGTTTTTGACACTGTGTTCTCCTCATGTTCATACCATGGTTTTCTTATCTTCATCTCAATACTTCTATGATAGCTGAGTCTTAATGAAGAAGGTTTCTTAAAAGTTTTTGATAAAGATTGGGCCTTGCTATAAATATAAATCTGTGGACTCTGTGTTAGGGGTGGGTAAGCCGGATTTGGTAGTTTTCCTTGAGAGCTGCTTGGAGCCCTAAAGTCCCCCCTTCTCAAATCAAATCTCAAGGAACTATGAGTTAAGCTATCACAGAAAAACATCCCTCAAAGGCAGTTCTAGAAGGTGTGGATGAGGGGCAAGTTAGAATCCATTATGCTGCCCCAAAGGATGAGGCTGTGTGACAGCCAGTAGAGACCTGCCTACCAGGCAGACTGCCTAGCCACTGAGGTCTGTGGCAAGCCTAGTCCCATGTCCGGAATCCTAGGGATGCCTTGAATTCTGCCTAGTATTTCTGGGCTTGAGTCTGGCAGCAGACAACTGTAGTGAGTGGTTGGAGGGAAGCGCCCTGAGCTGCCCAGTGTCCTATTAAAGAGTGAGGCCATGAGGGAATGCCAAACCTGGCGGCATCACCGGGCCACTGGGACAGCGTGGGAGGGGCAGCCAAGTGTCTCAGAGGCACAGCATGTCAGAGATGTGGCCAGGCTGTACCATCTCTACGGGCGATCTGTGTTTTCTATTTCCCTGAATCTAATCCTTGGGCGTGGGCCGTGAGTGCCTGTGCTTTTCAAAGCTTCCAGGCTGCACCGAGGTGCAATCTGACTTGAGACCCACTGACCAGCCCACTGCCCACATCTCACTATATTATGGTCGAAGGTGCAAAGGAGCTTAGAAGCTGGGACTTGTCCCAGGTCCCATTTTTAGACAGCGGGGAGCTGTGCCAGGAAGCGGCTCTCCGTGGTGCTTGTCCTGGCCCTTCCTGCTATGCCAGGGGGCCCCTGTTATCTACAGCCTTAAACCCCACCATTCTGAAGCTGCTCACACTGGGCATAGAGACTCCTTAGATCTAAATCAGACATGTTTCAGAGTATAGCAGGGTCCACCTCAAAAGCTTCTCTCTGGAGCTGAGCACAGAAATTGGCATGGTTAAACTCAAATTTTTGAGGCAGACATGGCTTTGAGTGAGAATATGACACACTGCACCCCTTTTCTGTGTTTGATGATGCTGTCATATGTTGAGGCCTTTTGGACCTGGGGAGGGACTGCACCTCCAGGGTAAGAGAATTCCTGGAGACAGTAAGTAACTTGCCTGAGAGCCTGCCCGTGATACGCAAACCAGCCCATTTCCACGTGACAGCCCCATCTTCCTCCTTTTATCAGGCTCCCACAGTCTGGGACTCTCCCACTGCCCTTCATTGTACCGGGGCCGGGTCCTGGGCACAAAGCCCATGAGACTCACCCAAGCTGTCCCCCTAAACCTGCACAGCTGTTTGCCCAGCTCTTCTGAGCAGGCCTTCTCGGCAGCGGCGAGACTGGCATGCGGGGCGGTGCTGCTCTGCTGCGGGCACCTGCATGGCAGGTGTTCAGAGCACGCCTGCACCTTGCCCTCTGGACACTGGGAGCAAAGCAGTCTCCAGACACTGCCCAGTGTCCCTGCAGGCCGCAGTTGCCCTGGTTCAGAGCCTCTGCACTGGAGCCTCACCATCACGTACCTTCCTTTCCCTTCTGTGAACTAAAATCTGAAGCTCCCCTGCTGACTAAATGGACCCCCTCTTGGCCAAGGGAGCCCCCGAAAGACCCTAAAGCTGAGTTGCTGGCCATGAGAAGGGAGGTTAGACTTACCTTGTCATGCTCCTCTCCCTTCTTGGAGATGTCCTTTGTGACTCATTAGCAGGCCTAAATCTATGCAAGACAAAGCTTAAACCACACCTGCAGGTCCTTGGTTTACCCAACAGATCTCATCAGTCTGAGTATATGTCTGGTGACTTGTCTCTGATTAGCAGACTTTCTTATCTGAATTTAAAACTTTCCAAACCTTTAGACAAAACTTCATTTCTTTAACCAATTACAAATTGAAGAATCTTTAAACCCATAATCCCCTGCTTCTAGATGTCTTGCCTTTTTGGGCCAAACCAATGTACACCTACCATGTGTTGATTTATGACTTTACGTATAATTCTTGTCTCCCTAAAATGTATAAAGCCAAACTGTAACCCAACCACAGTGAGCCCACTTGCTCAAGGCTCCCTGGGCGTGTCTGGGCCAGGGTCACTCATACTTGGCTCAGAATAACCTACTTTAAATTATTTTACAGAGTTTGGGTTCTTTTCCATTGACACTTCCCTTCCCCTCCACCAAGGCAAATGAAAAGGATAAGAGCTCACATGTTTAACATCTGCAATAATTTGACTTGGGCTTGGCTGAATGCCCTTTGCTGGTTTTATCCAGTTTAAAGCGCTGTGGTTAAGTACCTAGTCCCTGGAGCCAGGCTGCTTGGGTTCAAGCTCCAGCTGCACTGTCCCCAGCTTTGTGACTTGGACAAGCTATTTGAACTCCGGTTCCTCATTTCAAAAATCATTGGGACTGTTGGGAACATTAAGTGGTTACATATGTAGAGTCTGGGACAGACTTGGGACAGAGTCTGACATTTAAGTGCCAGCTGCTGTTAACGTCAGTACTATTGCCACCTCTATAACTTCAAGCCTCTGCTTACCTCTCTATAAAATGGGATTATTATGCCCACTTCCCAGGATTACTGTAAGATAAATGGTGAGGTCATGCCTTTTCCATAGAGGTATTCAGTACCTGTTAGAACTCTTCCTTTCTTCACTCCAGCAGGTAAATTTTGCAAAATAATCACAGAGACAACACTTAGACTCGCCTGCAAGGGGCTCCCGGTCCCTCCCATGTGGAGAGCTCCTTTACACACGTCGTCTCCTGAAACCTAGAAGGAGGTGTCTTTGTTGTGCCTCGGGGGCAGGGGGGTTCCTCTGCTCTGCACTGGCTCTCCCCACCTAGACTGCTAATTACTTGTGACCAGGGATTGCGTCCTTCTTCCTGCTGTATTTCACCACAAAGTGTGGTTTGAGGTGGCCCCCGGTCAGTGCTGGTGGACCATAGAAATACGCACGACGAGTAGATGAAAGAAACACGTGCTTTCCCATGAAAATCCCACTGCCTCCGTTGCCGCCCTGCATCGTGGCCGTCGGAGTCCCCGTCCCCTCTGGGGGCCGAGCGCGAGCCGGCTGCGGGACGCTGCCTCTGCCGCCTCGGCTCCGGTGCTTTCCCTTCTCCTGGCAGTTCCTCAGCATCGCGACGTGTGCGGCCGGGGGCTCTGAGTGTGCCTGCGTGTGCGTGCGTGTGCACATGGCTCGGAACAGTGTCGAAGGAGGTTCACTTCCTCCCATACTGTTCCCCGGAGGAAGAGAATATGTTTTTCCCTCCCTATCTCTTCCAACTTGCCTAGATCAGAAATGTCTCACAACGGGCGGTGAAGAACTGCCAGAATGATGTAAAAGGGAGTCGCGGCTGCCAGTGGCACCGTTTGTGCTGTGGGCTACATCGAGCCCACGTCATTTATTTCAACCCTCTATGGTTTTGCTGTACTGATTTGATTTTTTTTATTCCCCCACAGTATTACAGATTTTTTTTTGTTTTTATGCAGCCTCGGTTTTCTCAATTTAAGATGGATGGAGAAGGGCAGTGTAAGTTCCAGTAGCCTGCTGTGGTTATGTGCTTTGTTGGGGACTGTGCGCATAGCAGCAAAACAGTAAACTACATCTCACCATTTGAGGGAAAAAAGCAAACTTCCAGACTGTCAGAGATTTGAAATGTTGGAAAGTTTCATGGAGGAGAAGTTGTGCAGTTGCCGGGACTCTCCACGGTCAGCCACTGCCAATCACAGGCTCACGCGTGGGGTGAGGGTCAGTCACTTCCCACCTCCTGCGCCTTCCCTCGCGGACTCACCTCATGCCCTCCTGATCCACAGTCCTTGTCTTGGTCTTGGTCTCTTGTTGACCTTTTCCTTTCTCCCGCGTCCTTCCGTGGCCAGGGGCTGTGGCTCAGAACTGGGGCAGGTCCCTTCGGAAGTGCACGCGGAGGGTTGTGAAAGCTGAGGCGTGAACTTCGTCTCCTCCACACGGGGCACCCCTAAAGCTTCCCGTTTTCCGCTCAGAGCCTCTTCTTTCCACGCTACACTCCGTCGACCTTTACCGCAGCTAGGGTGAGCTGCTGCTTAGTGTCAGCACTCCTTCCAACTCGGAATGCTCGATCACAAAGCCTTTTAGACGAATTTGCCGCACATTACCCGCAGAGGCCGAGACGGCACAGTCCCGTGCAGCGCTTGCGGTTTAGCTGTGCTGTTGCGACTCGCAGGGTATGTGCTGCGGCCGAATCGCCTGGCCCTGAACCTTCAATCACAGGTGAGGCGACGGTGTTTAGAACAAAGGTCCCCAGATCTGTCTGCACATTGGAATGATCTGGGAAGTTTCAAAAAATGATAATGCCTGTGCCTCACTCCAGAAATAGTTATTTCGTTGGTCCGGGATGTAGCCTGCTCTTTGGAAGGTTTAAAAGGTTTTCTGGTGATTCCAATCTGCAGACAAACGTGGGAACCGCTGAATTAGGGATTCCACGGGCAGAGGGAGGGCAGATGTGCCGGCTGCTGGCACCCCGGGCTGCCTGGGCCGAGCGTGTCCCAGATCAGCGGCCCCCGCCACTTGCTCAAGGTGCAGATTGTTGGGCTCCAGCCTGTAGCTACCAAATCAGAGGCTGTGGCTGGGGCTCAGAAGTGTATTTTAACAAACCCTCCAGGTGATCCAATGTTCTCAACCAGGAGACATTTGTCAGTGTCTGAAAACACCTTTAGTTGCCACAAATGGTAATGCATCAGGTGGGAAGAGGCCAGGGATGCTATTTAACACCCCAGTGCACAGAACCAGCCCTTCTCACAACAAAGAGTTAACAACCTTCATAGTGCCAGGGTCAAGAAAGCCTCCTCCTGACCTGCTCGTTTCCTGTGGTGAATTCGGTTTCCCCAAGGAGATGGCAGAGCGTGGGTTCAAACACTCTGACCCAAAGCCAGTACTTGTTTTAACAACATTGCAACTGCTCTCTGAAATCTCACATCTCCCAAACTGGCCAGTGACTGGCCACTAAGTAGCAGTCTAATTAAAAGAGCCACTTAAGTAAATTCCAGTTAACCTCATGCCACATAACTTACACGTACTGCTCAAATAAAACCTAGATGGAAACATCGAAAGAAACTGCACAGATACCAACAAGGAAAAAGAAGGTGGAGGATGACTGACCACATTTGTCTCCCTTTCCCCTTAATGAGGCACTTGAGCGAGGGCCCCATGGTTAATGAATATAAGGTGAGATGGGTTTACTGGAACACGGACATCCTGGCAGTCATTTGTCTCTAAAATAGCTGCTTGAGGAAGAATGTGGCTCTTCATCCTTTAGGGTTCCTCACAAACGGAGGTGGGGTGATCCTTACTTGTGTAGACACCCGAGGCTCTTTAGCTGCACCGGATGAATTTTCCAAAACTGCAAGCCAGTGATTCTCTCCATGTCGGCTCCTAAGTATTCCCAGGTTTTCTGTGCAGGCAATTACGTGACTTCAGAAAGAAGACACAATATAGATTTTAATGAATTCTAATTACAAACAAGTGTCAGAGTCTGAGATACAGCTCCTGGTTTCTGGAGAAGTGAAGACTACTCTAAAAATCACACACATACCTCCTCAGCAGCGATGCCTCCAGGGGCTCCAGGCCCCTGGGCTGTTGTTCTAAACCATTGTGTACACCCAGCACTGGTGGGCAGATGGCAGATCCACACGGGCGTCTTGGCCTCTGGGGCACTGCTTGGCAACTGGCAATTAGAGATGTGGAGGTTCTCTCTTCCCTCGCTCCTGCCCTTCTTTCATGTTTCCTACTGAAGTTGGCTCCAGTTACAGCTATTTTTTTTTTTTTGGTCCTATTGTCCTAATGCATTTTTATTCCTCAATTTGAAAGGAATCAGAATGGGAGGTAAACTAATATTTTTTACCTCCCATTTTGTGTTAGACATGTAGCACGTTATCTCATTTTATCCTAGTAGTAGGTAATAGATCATTATTTTATACATGAAGAAATAAATGTTCAGAAGTGCTTAGTACTCAAGGGCATCTGCCAACGGATGGCAGATCTGGGATGCGACTCCAGGTCTAGGTCACCACACAGCCTGGGACCCCCTGGCCTACCACGTAGCCACCCTCCGCTAGGTTCACACTCGGAAATTGAGGGCATGTCAGTGTGCACAGGTGCTCGCGATGTGGCTGGTGGTTACGTCTACACAGGCCTAATACACTGACATTTTGGATTGAGTCAACCAATTACAGTGAAAACTATGACTTTGGCCTATTTCTTGACATCAGATGTCTGATTGTTTTATGAACAATAAATTACACCTTATCTTTGAATAACATAAAAAGATTACAAAATACAGCCCATATTCAATATCTCATTACTTGGTTATTTCATTTATTCTTTAGGCAACTGTGTATTAGGCAAATGCTTGTTGCTACTGTCAATAGAAAAGAACCCAAACTCTGTAAAATAATTTACAGAGGTTTATTCTGAGCTGAATATGTGCCACCGTGGTCCAGAGAGCCACACCGAAGAAGCCTTGAGCAAGTGGTCTCGCCGTGGTTGGGTTGCACTTGGTTTTATACATTTCGGGAGGCAGGAATTATACATAAAGTCATAAAACAATACATGGAAGGTGTACACTGGTTTGGCCCAAAAAGGCAGGACATCTTGAAGCAGGGAATTAGAGGTTATAGATGGGTTTAAAGATTCTTTGATTTGTAATTGGTTAAAGACATGAAGTTTTGTCTAAAGGCTTGGAAGGTTTTAAATTCAGATAAGAGAGTCTGTTAATCAGAGACAAGCCACCAGGCATATACTGGACACCCAGACTCAAGGATCTGTTAAGTAAGTTGATGACCTGCAGCAGTGGTTTAACCTTTGTCTTGTATAGCCTTAGGCCTGTTAATGAGTTGCGAAGGATATCTCCAAGGAGGGAGGGGACATGGTGAGGAAGGTCTGACCTCCCTTCTTACGGCCAGCAGCTAAGCTTTAGGATATTTCTAGGGTCCCCTTGGCTAAGAAGGGTCCATTCAGGCAGCCGGGGGTTAAGATTTTATTTCAGTTCACACTACCAGATGAATGTACACAAATCCCCAGGATAAGATTGTTAAGCTCTTAGAATTTATAATCTCAATCAACATGCTCAATGATGTGAGGTGAATATTATTATCTTATTTTGCAGAGGGGGAAGTTGAGACTCCAAAAGGAAAGAATCTTGCCTAGGAGCACTGAACTTGGGATCGTTAATGGTTCCCAATCTGCCAAGCGAATTCATTTTTTAACCAAATTTAATCATGTTTTGTTGCTGCAGACTTTGTTCATTCATTTTTGCTTTTACTCACTCAACACATATTTGTTGGTCACTGGCTGAACTGGAAGCTACTTGTGGAACATTCTCCTTTGATCCTATAAGATCTGGTAACAGCCGTATTTTTTCTCTTCCAACATTCATTTACAGAGATCCTCTCCTGCCCCAAGATTCCAAGTGCTCAAACAGTCCCCAAAAATGTGTCAGCTGAAGCCCAGGGAGAAAGGACCTCCCTTCCTCACCAAGCACAGACCTGGCCAGGGCTTCCTCTGTAGCTCGCCGACCACATGGTGTTGTTCCGTCAGAAAAAATAAAATCAACAACTGCTGAATCTGTGCACACTGACATCACCATGAATTTAGAGTGAGAAATGGGATGAGTTTCTTTATTAAACATGTATGGTCTTGTGTTCAACCCAATTTCCTTTATACTTAAAATGCTTTATATCTAAAGCCAAGACCAGGAAGTCTGTTTTTCTTTAGTATATTTTTTCTTTTCTATTTCCTCAAATTCCTTCCCATCTCCATTGGTTCTATCTTCAGCTCTTAGATACCTTCAGTCTCTGTTGTCATTACCTAATCTCAGATCCAAGGAACGGACCCTCAGTGAGATACCCTGACTGATGGGGCTTTGTGCGCCCTGCGCCCGGGGGCTTGGTATGTGCACCACACTCAGTCCCACCGAATAGTTAAGCTGTACCCGACTATGCGTAGGTGGCCTGCTGCCTGAGTCACAGAGATCCCCGTTCGCTGCTTTACACTGGATTCTCTTTGTGTGATTTCCCTCTCTGTCCATCCAGCAGTGCTTATCGTGTGTCTCCAAGGATGGGCTTGTATTGAGGGACTCGGGGATATACCCCAAACCTTCTGGTCCAGCAGGAATCCTGAGACAGTATGCCACGAGGCTGTGGATTCCGACTCCACCTGTGGAAAGTCTGAACTACCTGGGGAGGGGCCTGTGCTGCGGCCAGTGTCGCCCTGGGCTGAGAATAGAGAAGAGCTCATGTCTGACCACAGCCTTGCGTGTTTCATTCACTTTTGCATCCTCTGGTTGGCCCTTCTTTTCTTTTTAATTTTAACCACTGAAGAACAACAGACTGGTTGGTTCTTAATAGAACAGATCAGCTTAGGAGGCAGCAACAAAGTCAATTTTTGTCTTCTGTCATTGAACACTGACACATTTTTTAAACCTTACCGTTGTAGGTCTGTTTTCCATTTTGCTGGAACACATCGCCGCCCATGCCCCTGCCACGATAAACTCTGATTTCTCTACGTGCTGTGTATGTTGTGGTCACTAAGGTTAAAGCATAATGCCTAGCATGTTTCTGGTTGATAAGAGATGCGATGATGACTTCTGGGCCCTTGAATTGCAGGGTTTTTTTTTTTTTCTTTTAGTTAAAAAATTCTTTCATGGCCATTTGGTTCATTCAGCTTATGGTAGCAATAAGTCCCTGATTATTTGCTTTATTACTAGTAACTTTTTAAGCTGTCCTCGTTCCTTTTGGCATTGCCAGGTTTCTGAACCTGTGGACCACCTTGCATTCACCCCTACTGGAATTTTTTTTCCCTGGTGAGCAATTAAAAATTCTTATATAAAATACAGTGATTCTTGTATTTTTCATACACACTGAAATATTTCTGTTAATATGATACTTTAAAATCATCATTATAAACCTTTTGGCACTTCTATTATTATTCTGAATACTAACAATAATAATAGTTACCATTCATTGTGCACTTACTATGAGTCAGTCATTAAGCTAGGATTTTTACATTTTTTTATTAAAAAACATTTAGGTGGCACAAGTGGGAATTTTTACATTCTTACACCAACCACATAAAGTATTGATTATTACATCTGTGGGCCAGGTGGAGGCCAAGAAAGCTTAAGCAACTTTCTTAAGGCCACATGATGAGTAAGTGGCAGAGCCAGGATTTAAACCAAGGAATGCCATTTTCCAAAGCTGTACTTGTCAGAGATGGGTTTTCAAATATACAATTGTAGAATGTCTTCGGAATTTGTTAGTGGGTTTACATTTCCAAAACTAAATAGGAAAACACTCATATACCATCACCACCACTAGTGAAAGAATGTACTCAAACCACTGGGGAGGATTTAGGAGTTCTCAAGAGAAATTAGTGTATTTTGACTTTAGCTGGCTAGGTTAAGAGCTAGACCTGGCAGGTCCATCAAACCCACTAGTTCAGTAGATTGCCAGAGAGCTGAATATACCAAAATCCTCATATTTCAAATAAATCTACAGGTAGAGTCCCTGCTAAGTACTGATTTATTCTATTCTATTTTTTTAAGAATATTAACCCAAAAATTGTGTATATACAAATATTGTGTATATATTCAAACTTTTGTTTGGAGCTATGTAAAATAATACAACATTTAGAGAGCATTTTGACCCTGTAGGTTTATTTTTGGGAATTGATGCCAAGGCAGTTATTAATAAGGATAAAGTAAAGATGTATGCACAAATGTCCTCCATGTAGCTTAGACTACATTAATACAAAATGCAAAAAACTCCAAAAAAGACTTGCTGTAGGGACATAGGTGAACACATGTTATCAGGTCTACCCTATGGAGCATTAATCTTTTGAAAATGTTACATACATTAAATATGTAGCAACGCGGAGGAAACCCTATCAAAATAATAAAACCATAAAGCATAATATAAAACTATAATTACAATAACAAAAATTATGCATTTTATACATATGGAAAATAAATGGAAGAAAATTTGAATCGAGATGGTCGACAATGGGCAATTCTTTAACCTTTATTTCTATTCTTATTACCATTATATTTCTTAAATAATATACATAATAATATTAAATTGATTATCATCAGTTGATTATTAACAAAGTTCAAAATGTCAGGCTGTTTAGTTGGACTTAACTAATGCCGTAATCTACCTGCTGATGCTCTATCTCGTCCCTAGGGAAACGAGGAGAACTTAAAGCTGATTTCCGTACTCCTCCACACTGGCAGGAGCAGAGATAATTATTTTTGTTTATTTGTGTGAAATCATTCCCAAGACTTTGAATTAGCAATGGGGAGAACCAAATCCCGGAAGGGCGAAGCCACTTTTTTCCATGGGCAGTTTAGACTGTGTCTACAGAGAACAGAGCGTCTCTTACTTCTGTCTGGTTTCTTATGAACAGAATGATGGAAGATAAAGAAAACTATTGACCACATAGACCCGTGGACGTGTCCCACTCTTCTCAACCACGTGCTCTTTGAAGAAGTCATGTGGTGACTTCGGGACTGCCTACCCTCAACACTCCCTGCCACACTTGGCAAGCAGCTCTGAGCAACACAAGTGGCACCTGGGCTCACAGCACAACTTCAGGATAATCAGCTCTAGCTGATAATCACACCACTGAGGGTATTGCTAGGGCAGGCCCTTGGGATCCACCATTAGACCCGGGGTACCCCGTGCAGAGTTCCAAGGCTCTCCTGAGGTATCTGCACAGTTAGAGAATTCACTACATGTTGACACTTGTGTGGGGATAATTAAATGATCTTTCTTTAAAAAAACATTTGTTCCCTTGGCTAGAACTGGAGGTCATTATGTTAAGTGAAATAAGCCAGGCACAGACAGACAAAGGTTGCATGTTCTCACACATATGTGGGAGCCAAAATAGTCAATCTTGTAGAGGTAGAGAGTAGAATGACAGATACCAGAGGCTGGGAAGGGTGTGTGGGTGGGCTGGGGAGATGAAGAGAGTTTGGGTAATAGGTACAAACATACAGTTAGACAGAAGGAATACATTCTGATGTTCAACAGCAGAGTAGGGTGACTATGGTTAACAACTGTGTATTGTATATTTCAAAATAGCTAAAAGAGAGGACTCGAAATGTGCCCAAGACATAGAAATAATAAATACTTTAGGTGATCAGTACCCCAAAGACCCTGATTTGATAATTATACATTTCATGCATGTAACAAAATACCACATTACCCCATAAATATGTAAAAATATTATGTATCAATAAAAAAATTTAAAAGAACAAAACAAAACAAAAAAACATGAAAAAAATAAATGTTCCTTATCTAGATTCTCGCAGAAACACCCATTTTGCCCTTGGAGGTTTCATTTTCAGGCTAGCTCTTCCTTTAACGGAGCGGCATATCTCATGGCTGGCCAGAGCATACTCGTGCCTTTCTCTCTGATGAGCTTCCTCGACAACTTTAAAAAATGTATTACACATTTGGCACATGTAAATCCTTCAAAGCTGTGCTTCTTGAACTTGATAGCATGGGCCCCAGTTTGAAAAACACTTCATTAAAAGTGAGATAGCTGACAGCTATTAGTAAGAAAGCTGATAGCATATTAGGGCTCTTTTGTATGTCATGTGTTTCTTATGCTGCTTTCAGAATTCTCTTCATCTTTGGTTTTTGAGAATTTGATTCTAATGTGTCTCAGGAAGATCTCTTTATATTTAATCTATTTGGTGTTCCTAGGGATTCATGTATCTGTATGTTCATTTCTCTCTCCAGGTTTGGGAAGTTTTCTGTCATATTTTTAAACACATTTTCTTCCCATTTCACTGTCTCCACTCCTTCTGGAACTCTCATAATGCACATATTGGTTCACTTGAGGGTGTCCCATAATTCCCATAGGCTTTCTTCACTATTTTTAATTCTTTTATTTTTTTTTCCCCCCAGTGACTGATGTCTTAGTCCATAGGTGCTGTTATAAAAAATACCTGGACTGGGTAATTTATAAAAAAACAAAAATTTGTTTTTCATAGTTTTAGAGGCCAGGAAGTCTAAGATCAGGGCACTGGCAGGTTAGCGTTATGGTCCAGAGTGCGAGAAAAGACCACCTAAGACCGAAACTGAGCCAAATTGTGAGTCTTTATTAGCTGGCCAGCAACTACCCTCTGCACCACTGTGAGGCAGCTGCACAGAGAGCAGTCCCGAGCCAGGAGAGGAGGGCTCTTTTAAAGGCAAAAACCACACTCTGATAAATCATCTAATTGTCAAGCACAGTTACAGAAGCAAAAAAGCGTTAGTCCTAACCATGGTACAACCTTATGTTGGGTCAACATGGTCTGGGAGGTTTTGGGAATTCTCCATTGCTCTTAGATGGGTTTTGTAGGAGTTACAGGTTACGGCTACAATTTAACTTTGAAGCAAGTATAACAACATTAATCTTAGCTAAAATACATACATTCTATATCTCATTATCCAAGCCAGATCACATTCCACACATGAGGTACTGTTGGGCGTCTCAGTGCTCCAGGGCATTTCTACCCTCTGGTCTAGGCTACTATTTTGTCTTGTGGACAGCTGTGTGAAATGCACTGTCTTCTCCCTTACATTCTCAAGTTCACCAACAGAGGCAAGATGGCAGGTTCAGAGTCAGATAAGGGTCAGCTGAAAATTTTCCACTCTTTTAAGCAAGCAAGCAAGCAAGCATAATACAGAAGCTAATGGGTGGTTACTTGCTGCCTATGGTCCCTAGGTCCTAACATTCCCCACTGGTTTTCAGGAGGAATCAAATCATTGATTCTTTGTCATTTGTGTCACAAATATGCCGATAGTGGGTTTGAAGAACCATCAGTCTAACAGCCTGAATCTTCTGTTTTCCCAGACACCCAAGTCTGAGTGTGCAATTGATAGATTTTAATGGTTACAGGGTTACAGGATCTGAGTACATTAGTGGTGCAACTACGTTTGCCTTGAGTCAGTGAAATGTAGGGGTCCTTCTTTACCCAAGATGCAATTGTCTCACAACCCCATTTGGCACAATGGTGCCTGCCCTGCTTTTGACTTTCCGGTGGCCCAGTTGCAGGACAAACATAGTATTGGTAGGCCTGCAGGCCCTGTTCCAGACCTCTATCCCCACATCCATACTTCCAGGCACTGGTATAACCAGGCCCCATGCGTCCTTGTGACCCTATTTGGTATCCCTTTCTCCCAGGACGTTCTCCCAGCACCAAATAGTTGACAAAGATCAAAATGGATGACGGGTTGGGATAGGGTAGAGATTTGAGCCACTACATTTCCATCGACCATCTGGGTAAGCACCCATGTATAGTTTATGGGTTGGTGAGGAGTGCCTGTAGCCGTGCTTAAATAGATAGCTAAGAGGAACCAGAAGGATCTCTGGAAAGTCTTATCTTTAGTGAGTCCTCGGTTGGCCAGGTGATCCATCTTTCAGGAAGCTGACCCGGAGTTGCTCTCTTGATCGGCGTGTGGTGGATCCAGTGACACTTCCCAGCTACCTTCACGGCTGTTGGCGTGGTGAGGATCACTGGTAGGGGTCCAGTCCACCTGGCCTCCAAGGTAGCTGGTTGGAGTTTCTTTACCCAGACAAGGTCTCCAGGCTGCACCTGGAATGAAGCTTTTTCAGGGGGAAGATTAGTTGGTCCAGGACGAGCGGCCTTCACAAGGTCTCGGGTCTGCTGGGCACCAGACTGTAAGGCCTGCAATGACTTAAGAAGGGAATGGTTATTTAACTCAGCTACCTTGTCCTCCCCCAGTTTGGGGATAAGCGGGGCGGTCGGCCGAACATGATTTCATATGGGGTCAGACCTTTAACATAAGGACTACACCTAACCCTTAGCAGAGCAAAGGGGAGGAGGCTTACCCAGTCTTCACCAGTCTCTAGCTTTAGTTTACTTAATGTTTTTTAAGGTCCTATTCATTTTTTTACTTGTCCTGGTCTCTGAGGTCTATAAGCACAGTGTAGTTTTTAATTAATTTTTAATGTCTTGGTCGGTAGTTGAGTTGTCTTGGCGATGAACGCTGGACCATTGTTGGACCCCAGTGTTAGCGGGAGGCCGAATCAGGGATAAATTCAGTAACTAACTTTTTTACAACGACCTGTGCTGTCTCTGACTTTGTAGGAAAAGCTTCCACCCATCCAGAGACGGTATTAACAAATATAAGCAAGTAACGGTATCCGTATTTGCCCAGTTTTACTTCTGTAAAGTCCATTTTTCACTGTTTCCCTGGGGCTTGTCTCCTCAACCTGGTCCCGGAGGGAGGATTAGTCCCTTTACCTGAATTGACTTGTGCACAGGTGACACATCTTGTTGTTGCCTGCTGGGCCATCTGATGTAGCCAGGGAATGTAGTAGTCCCTCTGGAGAAGTTCAGTCAACCTGGTGCTGCCAAGGTGGGCGCTCTGATATATTTGCCTGATTAGGTCTCATCCTTGGTGTCCAAGGACTAAAACTCTACTATCTGGGAGGATTTTTTTAACCTCCCGAATCAGCCCTAGTTTTTAGGGCTTTTCCTATTTTAACGTCTTTTTTGGTATAGTTTGGAGGGTTTGGTAGGAGCTGTTCTGGCAGAACAGGGAGGATCTGAAGAGGCCCCACTAGTTTTTGTTAGACTTTCTTGGCTGTCGTGTCAGTAAAAGCGTTGCCTCTTGCCACTGGGGAGTCAGTAGTTTTGTGTCCCTTGCAGTGGATGATGGCTACCTTTTTTGGTAACCAGATGGCCTCTAGCAGGGCCAGTATTTCAGATTTATTTTTTATTTCCTTGCCCCCTGAGGTTAAGAGTCCCCACTCTTGGTAGAGTGCCCCATGGACATGCACCGTTGCAAAGGCATATCTACTGTCCGTATATATGTTGACTGTCTTTTCCTTCCCCCATCTTAAGGCCTTGGTTAGGGCTATAAGTTCAGCTTTTTGGGCTGAGGTCTCATGTCCAAGAGCCTGTGCCCAGATAACCTGGTTTGCAGTCATGACAGCCGCCCCTACATACCTGACTCCTTTTGAAATGTAGCTGCTCCCATCCACATACAGTACCTCCTTGGGGTCCAGCCATGGACTGTCAGTGAGGTCTGCTCTCAGGTTGATAAGAGAGGAGAGTGTTTCTATGCAGTCATGGAGTGGCTCTGATGGCTCATCATCTGGGAGTAGGGTGGCAGGGTTGAGGGGGCTGTCTTTAGAAAGCGGATCCTGGGGGGATTTAGCAACAGCACCTGATATTGGGTCATGTGGGAGTTTGGGAGCCATCTTTCAGGGAGGCTTTTCAGCAAGGCCTTCACTGAGTGTGGGGCTATGATATGCAGGTCTTGCCCTAGGGCTGGTTTAGAAGCTTCTTTGACCAGGATGGCAGTTGCAGCAATGGCTTGCAGGCAGCTTAGCCAACCTGACACCACAGGATCCAGTCTTTTAGACAAGTAAGCAACTGGTTTTTCTTCAGGGTCCCAGTGTCTGGGTTAAGACCCCCTTTGCTATACCCCAGGTCTCAGCAACATATAACTGGAAGGGCTTAGTCAAATCAGGCAAAACCAGTGCAGGAGCATTTATAAGGGCCTGTTTGAGAGTCTCGAAGGCCTGGGTTTCAATTTTAGTCCAGACTAGAGTTTTTTTTTTCTTTTTTCCCTGTACTAGTTGGGCCTTCTTAGCTGAAACCCAGTACCCTAACTGGGCTAGTTCTGTTAGTAAGTCTTCAGTAGCCTTTCTGTTTAACCATTGCAGACACTAGGATTTTGCCTATTTTTTTAGATTGCACAGTCCCAGGGTCATTTCTGTTATTGTAAGTCTTCTGGGCAATTTTTACTAGCTTGGACAGCATTTTAGCTTTAAACCCTTTTAACCTCTGCAGCTTTTTCCTAATATCTGGGGCTGACCGAGTGGCAAAGGCAATATTAATAGCACATCTATTCTCTGGTGCCTCTGGATCTATGGGAGTATACAGGCGGTAAGCTTTAAAAAGGCATTCTAGGAACACCACTGGGAACTCACTAGGTTGTATGGTTTCACTTACTAGACAGATTAGTCAGCCCTTTAGCCATGGCCCGTATGCCCCCAAGCAGAATCTGGTGATACTGCCTCCTTACCTCACTCCTCGTTTGGGTCCCAGTCTGGTCGCTTGGAAGGGAAAACAAACTGTACTCGGACTGGGTCAATCGTGGGTTGCCCATCTGGGCTGGAATGGTTTGACTGCCTCTCTCCGTATACGTTCTCATTCCTCAGAAGTGAACAGGGTTTGAAGGAGTTGCTGACAGTCCTCCCAGGTTGGCTGGAAACTATAAAAGACAGTCTCCAGGAGAGAAATTAGTCCCTGAGGCTTTTCAGAAAAAGAAGGGTTTTGGTTTTTCCAGTTATACAGGTCACTAGTTGAAAAAGGGATGTAGACCATGAAGGGCGGGTGGTCAGGTCCTGGGGGGAGGCGACCTGCCTCAAGGGGAGTTCGGGCACACCAGAGGAGGGATTAGGAGGGGAGCTATAATGTGAGCCACTCCAAGTGTGAGGAGGACTGAGAGGTTCGTGACCCTCTCTAGCCCGTGGTGGCTCAGGGGCTTATATAGGCAGAAACCACAGAATTTAATAGTTTATAACATTTTTTTATATAAGGCTGGTTTAAACAATGAGTTAAACAATTCAATTAGTTACATTGTTCTCTCCTCCCATCACTTGCTCTTTCTTTTTTTAAGGCCGTTTTTCACTTTTTTTTTTTTAATTTAAAAGAGTATTTAAGATTCTGTCTTAAAACAATGTGATAACCATTAAGTTTTTGCATGAGAAAGTTGACTTTGGTGCTGCCCTCTGGGGGCTACCCACCTGAAGGTGGGCCCTTCTCATTTACAAAATTTTTGCAAGTCAAAGGCATTAATGGAGAAGCTATCAGACTAGCTTCTGATGGCTTCAGAGACACACAAAACCAGGGACAAAGAGACCAAATACACAGAACAAATAACGGATGCGAGACTTAATGTCCCTACCAGACAGATGTTGGGCCACTCTTGCTCACAAAATTTCTGTAAATCAAAAACGTTAACAGAGAACCCGTAGGGTCAGGCCCACCGCTGGAAATCCTGAAAGTTTTTCAAAAAACATTTTATCGGAGAACAGGCAACACAAGACATAGACAACCCTCTTTGACAAGAGGACATGACACACTACCCCACAATACACAGAAACACAAACACAAACTGAAAACGATAAGACAATTGGCCAATATCGCTTTTTGCTCTTTCACACAAACACAAACTGAAAACAATAAGACAATTGGCCAATATCACTTTTTGTTATTTCTTTGTTGTTCTTGACCGCAGTCTGTCAGTTGCAGGTGGCGCTGACAGGAAAGACAGTGCTGTGGGCAAACACTAAGGAGCCATCAAATAAAATCCGACAATGAGGGAGGGGCTGGCTCAGTCAGTCAGCACTCTCCAACACCACCTATACCTATTAGCCCTCTCTGCACCGCCTTGCCAGCCCCAATGCTTGGCTGGGCCTAACACCTGCAGTATTAACCCTTTTTCCTTTCACCGAATGACAAGCTGACATCACAGGCAATGGCGAGGGCTAAAGCATGTAGAAAGCCAAGACTAGAGTACCAAGACACTTAGAAATTTCTTAGATCATTACCAGAAAGATGAAACCTACTACTGCCCAATGCAACACAGTGACAGTTATCTTCTCTCCTTTTCCCCAGTCCTCCGGGGACACTGAATAAAGTCCAACGTTCAACAAAAGAGCCAACGGACCAAACATGCCAGTGGTGAGATAGTAGGCTGGCCCAGTCATCTGACTGTGTCTGAAAACCAGAGAAGTAAGAAAGCAGAAGATCAGAATGATAGGATACTAGAAAACCAGATTCCCGCCGAGTGGCCCTGGACTTACCCCTCTTGGGTGCCTCCCACTCTTTGGGATAAAACCAGGAGTTCCGGGCAACGTCTCACCTCTTGGAAATGGACCCTGGGAGTTAAGCTGTGTCCAGCCTCCTGAGGGTAACAAGGGGCCCACAGACCAGAACAGACTAGGAATGCACTCACCAGAAGACTCGTCCAGAGGAATTTGGTTGCTTCTGAGGTGTCAGTGGCCGGCGCGTTGTTTGGCCGCCACCCGGGGTTGAGGAACGTCTCTCAGGAACGTCTCTCAGGGCACCCCCCGCCCCCAGGCAAGGTGCTTGACTCCACACTCGGTCCCCAGGCACTGGTGGTCACCAGGCGCCCTCTGTTGGACTATCTCACTGGGGCCTCCAAATGTTATGGTTCACAGTGCAAGAAAAAACCACCAATGACCAAAGCTGAGCCAAATTGTGAGTCTTTATTAGCTGGCCAGCGACCACCCCTGCACCGCTTAGAAGCAGCAGCACAGAAAGCAGCAGCGAGCCAGGAGAGGCCGGCTCTTTTAAAAGCAAAAACCACACTCTGATAAATCATCTTATTGCTTGCACAAGCACAGTTACAGAAGCAAAAAAAGTGTTAGTCCTAACCATGGTACAATCTTATCTTGGGTCGACATGGTCTGGGAGATTTTGGGAATTCTCCATTGCTCTTAGATGGGTTTCATAGGAGTTACACGTTACGGTTACAATTTAACTTTGAAGCAAGTATAACAACATTAATCTTAGTTAAAATACTTACATTCTATATCTCATTATTCAAGCCAGATCACATTCCACACATGAGGCACCACTGGGTGTCTCAGTGCTCCAGAGCATTTCAACCCTCCGTCCTAGGCTACTATTTTGTCTTGTGGACAGCTGTGTGAAAGGCACCGTCTTCTCCCTTACATTCTCAAGTTCACTAACAGAGGCAAGATGGCAGGTTCGGAGTCAGATAAGCGTCAGCTGAAAATTTTCCACTCTCTTAAGCAAGCAAGCAAGCATAATACAGAAGCTAATGGCTGGTTATTTGCTGCCTATGGTCCCTAGGCCCTAGCAGTTAGCATCCGGCAATGGCCATAGCCTGGTTCTGTTACAGCAAGTGTTACAGTGGGTGGTCCTGAGGACAAACCGAACGGCACACGGAGAGTTGAAGAATCAAAGTTTATTCGCCAGCAAGCTCAGAGGGGCCTCACCACCAAATTCTGAGCACCATCTACCTGCTTTTTCCCACTTTTATTAAGTTGTGGTGGTCTGGGGGGTAGGGTGTCAGGTGGTTAATGCCCACGAGGTAAAAGGTTAGTTGATGTGTCAGATAATAGATTTAGTGTTATGCCAATGCTCTAGGTAGTAGATTTAGTGTTATGCTGATGCACCAGGTAGTAGGTTAGTGGATGGGCCAGGTAATAGGTTAGTATTATGCTGAAGCGGGTCTTC
The DNA here is from genome assembly GCA_004363605.1 of Indri indri. Classification (NCBI taxonomy): domain Eukaryota; kingdom Metazoa; phylum Chordata; class Mammalia; order Primates; family Indriidae; genus Indri; species Indri indri. The sequence goes on along the minus strand of RJWJ010001650.1, from coordinate 28,635 downwards.
TGTGAGGGGTGGTGATCTCAGGTGGCTGACGTGCCAAGTAACAGATGGGGGTTTTCCTTATCATTCCCCTCATTGATGCCCTTATGTATCTACTATAGGGCATAATTTCCCGGTGGGTGTAGTAAGTCCAACAAGCTGGCTTGCCCCTTGGGGCTATACAGGTTCAAATATCACTTATAATGGTGCCAGTCGAGTATTTCTTTCCCCCAGTGTGGCACACCTCAGCCTGACTATAACATGCCTTTGGCATGTAGGTGCAGACCGTGAAACCTCCTGTGACCCAGAAGCCTCGAGTAACCCCATTAGTGGAGGGAATCCAAGTCCTAGCATAACAAGCCTCAGGACAGGGTTTCTCTGCCATAGTTGTTAGGGCGAGTGCCCCAACCAGGAGGAGGGTAGGGACTGAGGCAGGAGTAGACATCCTATAATGAGCCAAAGTACCACAGTTAGAGATGCCCTCTACAGTCCTGTCCAATCTCCCAGAGCTACCGCGGAGAGTCCAATCTCCAGTAAAGTCACTACAACCCTAATGAGGGCCAGGGCCAGTGGTGACATTTACTCCTGTTTAGTCTTGGATGTGGCTGTCCTCGTTGGGAGATGGTTAAGCTGGATCTTTAGTGGGTTCTGCTGGTCCTGATGTGCAGTCCAGAGATCAGCCTTTTACACCTGGGAGCAATGGATCCACAGAGTGATACCTGCAACTTTAACAGCAGTGGGACTAACTAGTATCACAGTATGGGGACCCTTCCAGGTGGGCTCTAGGGTGTTCTTTTCCAGTCCTTTACCCAGACTAGATCCCCAGGTTGGTGGGGTGGACAGGGAGACCCAGGGCAATAGGGTTTTTTTCTAGGGTGGTGTGGTAGATATGGCACATAGTTTTGGCAAAGGCTTGGAGGTGTGTGTTTATATTCACTTCCCCTAGTTGTCTAATGTCTCCCCTTAATCACTTGGTGAATGGAGGTCTACCAAACAGGATTTCAAAGGGTGAATATCCTGTGAGCCCCGGTGTGCACCTGACTCTGAACAGGGCTAGGCTTAGCATGTCTACTCAGGGTAATTGTGTTTCCTGACATAGCTTCGCTAGAGTGGTCTTGAGGGTCCAGTTCATGAGCTCTACTTTCCCTGAGCTCTGTGGCCTGTAGGCTGTATGTAGTTTCCCTTTGATTCCTAGTGCCTTGGTGAGGGTTTGCATGACCTCCGCAGTGAAGCTTGGTCCATCGTCACTGCCAAAGGAGAGTAGCAAATCATACCCAGGGATGATTTCTCTCAATAGAAGCTTTGCCACTTCCCTAGCCTTTTCGGTCCGGGTGGGGACTGCCTCGACCCAGCCTGAGGAGGTGCATATCACTACCAGCAGGTATTTATAGCCCCAACGTGTTTTTGCTTCTGTGAAATCAACTTCCACATCCTTGAACAGAGAGGTTCCGGTGTACTGAATTCCTGGGGCAGGTCTCGGCCTCACCGCTACATTGTTTTTAGCACAGGTCTGGCAGTGGGCGCTGACTGCTGCAGCGATGGACAGAAGTTTGGCAATGTAGTAGTACCAGGCAAGTAGCTGCGTGAGGGCTGTTTTCCCTAAGTGAGTCAGGTTGTGATGTCGGGAGACAATAAAGTATGCTAATTTATTGGGAATAAAGATGTTACGGTTCTGTAGGTGCCACCAACCATCTGAGTCCATCTTGGTCTTCTCCTGCTCTGCCCACTGGTTCTCTTCCAGGGTATATTTGGGTTCTTTGGGCCACTTGGGTGCCAACAAGATTTGGTATCGGGTTGGAGTGTTGTCTTCTGAACATTCTCGGGTGGCTGCAATTTTGGCTGCTTGGTCTGCCAGGTGATTGCCAGTGGCAATTGGATCTGTGCCCTTTTGGTGCCCTGGACAGTGGATGACCAAAATTTCTTCTGGCTCCCAAACTGCCTCCAACAGTTGGAGGATCTCATCCCTATTTTGATCTCCTTTCCTCCTGCAGTCAGCAGTCCCCTCTCCCTGTATATTGCCCTGTGGATATGTATTGTGGCAAAGGCATATTTAGAGTCTGTGTATATGTTTGCCTTCTTACCCCGGCATGCCTGAGGGCTTGGTTGAGGGCCCATAGCTCCGACCTTTGTGCTGACTGCCCTTGAGGCAAGGGGGCCGACATGATGACCTCATCGACCGTGGTGACTGCGAAGCCTGCCAGTCGTTTCCCACTCTGGACAAAACTACTGCCGTCCGTGTAGAGTTCCAAGTCCAGTGCTGGTAGAGGACTATCTCTGAGATCTGGCCGGCTGGCATAGACCTCCTCTACCTCCTTGGTGCAATCATGGTCCCAGGGCCCTGGCTCGGTGGGTAGTAGGGTGGCAGGATTCAAGGTCCACACAGTCTTCAGAGTGACCTGTGGATTTTCAAATTGCGCTAACCCATTGCTTGAGAACCACCAGTGCCCTGAGGTGTTCATTAGAGACATTACTGTATGAGGGACTCGCACACGGAGGTTCTGTCCCAGTGTGAGTTTGTCTGCTTCCTTGACTAGCAGGATGGTGGCCACCAGTGCGCGGAGGCAAGGTGGCCATCCTGCTGCTACTGGATCCAATTGTTTTGACAAGTAAGCCACTGGTCTCTGCCACGGGCCCATAGTTCGAGTCAAAACCCCCAGAGCCACTTGTTTCTTCTCATGTACAAACAGGTTAAAGTCTTTGGTGAGGTCTGGTAGCCCCAGTGCGGGGGCTCTTTTTAGTAAGTCTTTATTTCCTGGAAAGCCCTTTCCTGACTCTCAGCCCATTCCAATTCTTTGTTTTCAGGCCTGCATAGGGCCTCATACAAAGGCTTGGCCTTTAGGGAGAAACTTGGGATCCAGATGCGGCAGAATCTGGCTGCACTGAGGAATTCCCTGAGTTGTCTCTGACTGGCTGGCCTGGGAATTGTACAGATGGTGTGCTTCCGCTCACGTCCCAGTGTCTGGCACCCCTGAGTGATGTGGAAACTGAGGTACTTCACCTGTTGCCTGTAGATCTATCCTTTATCCAGGAGACTTTGTATCCCTTGTCAGTGAGCAATTGGAGCAGGCACCGGGTTCCGCGGTGGCAGCCTCCTCTGGTCGGGCTTGCTAGAAGGAGGTCATCGACATACTGTAGAAGTGTGCAGCGGGTTTCTTCTCATGCAAAGGAGATGAGGTCAGTGGCCAGAGCCTCCCTGAATAGAGTTGGTGAGTTTTTAAATCCCGGTGGTAGTCGTGTCCAGGTCAATTGAGTTTTCCTTCTAGTCTGAGGATCCTCCCACTCGAAGGCGAACAGGGGCTGGCTCTTCGGAGCAAGCCGCATGAAGAAGAAGGCATCCTTTAAGTCCAGCCAGGAGAAACAGGCAGCATTAGGAGGAACGAGGCCCAGGAGGGTGTATGGATTCAGTACCACTGGGTGGAGAGTCACTGTGGCCTCATTAATCAGTCATAGGTCTTGGATGGGGTGGTATCCACCTCCGTTGGGTTTTCTGGAGGAGTGTTCCACGGGGATTGGCACTCCACCAAAATCCCTTCCCGCTTAAGCCTGTCGATGTGTTCCTGAATTCCCTCTCGAGTCTCCTTGGGGATGGGGTACTGTCGTCTCCTGGTTGGTTGGGCTCCTGGTTTCATCTCAATTACCAGGTGTGCATGTTGGTGTGCAAGACTGGGGGCAGGGTGGGGGGTTGTCCTCCACCCAGACCAATGGAAAATCCTGCCAGAAACCAGGTGGGTTCTGTTCCTCTTTGGCCTGGTCCTATAGCTTCCATTCCAATTCCTGGGGCAGGGTGACCGCCACTGTGAGAGTCCCTGGGTCGCCAAGCCTGAGGCTCCGGTCCCTTCTGGGTGGAAGGTGATCTGGGCTTCCTGTTTGCTCAGGAGATCTCGACCTAAGAGGTGAATGGGGCAGTCCAGTATGTATAGGAATTCATGTCTGATCTGGTGGCCTCCCCATCTGGCATTTTTGGGGATTGGCAGAAGGGTCGAGCTACTCGAGCTCCAGTGGCTCCCACAATAGCGGTTACCCGCTTTGTAAGTGGAGCCACCAGGGTTGTTACCACTGAGTGTTCTGCCCCAGTGTCCACTATGAACGTTATTGGTCAGCCCCCCACTTCCATTACAACCGCTTTCTCCTAAGGGCCAAGAGTCAGGAAACCCAGTAGGTCCTATTCTGAGTCGACCCCAGTGAGACCGATGAGGTCCTGGGTCTCTGGCTCCTGCTGGAAGCCCCTGGGCAGGTTTCTGTTTGGCAGTGGGTGGTTTCTTTTGTTGGGGCATTCATGCTTCCAGTGACCAAACTCCTTACAATAGGGGCACTGGCCAGGCTTCAGGGTCCCTCGACTCCTGGGTCCTCCTTCCCATGGCAGGCCAGGTTTCTTGGCTGGGTCAGGTCTTCTGAGGGCAGCGGCCAGGGGAGCAGCTTTCTGCTTCATTCTCTTGTCATTCTCCCTCTGGGAGGTCTGGTCTCGATTAATGTAGACCTTCTGGGCCACTTCCAGCAGCTGCATGATGTTCATTCCTGCAAACCTGTCAAGTTTCTGGAGTTTCTGTTGCATGTCAGTATAGGACTGCCCAACAAATGCGGCATTCACCATCTGCTGATTTTCAGCTGCCTCTGGGTCAAAGGGTGTGTAGACTCGGTGGGCCTCACAAAGGCACTCGTGGAATTCACTCGGTGATTCCTCTGGCTTCCGGGTGATCAGAGCGACTTTGTCCATGCTGGTTGGTTTTCTGGCTATCTCCTGGACCCCGTGAAGGAGAGCTTCCCGATACCTTCCAAGTGCCTCTCGTCCACTCGGGGAGTTGAAATCCCAATCCGGGCTGGTCTCGGGCGCTGCTCTCTGTGCCCACTGCTCCATGTCCAAGGTCCCTGCTGGAGCCTGGTCCTGGAGCCACCTCCGGGTCCCAGCTATAATCTGGCATCGTTCTTCCATGTTAAAAGGGTCAGAAGGAGCTGGCGGCAGTCTTCCCAAGTGGGATGGTGGGTCTGAAAGATGGATTCCAGGTCAACAAGAGCCTGAGATTTTTCGGAGTATGGCAGGGTGTGGTGCTTCTGTTGTAGCAGGGCTGACCGAGAATAGACCGAGAGAAACACACAGAGATTTTTGCAATACAGGTTTTATATGCTGGCCAGCAAGGCTTACAGGGGAATTTGCTCTCCCCAAATTCTGAGCACCAGACAAAGAGCACTTCAGTCTTTTATACACTCTGCTTAAGGAGGAGGGGCATGGCTACAACAGGGTTAACTTTGGTGAGGCAGGGTCCTAAGCTACTTTACAGCCTGGTACACTAATTGCTACAGGTGATTTATGAGGGCAAGGTTGCAAGTGAGGGGGAGGGGAAGGTAAGGATCACAGGGGAGAAAACCCAGTAGTGGAATTTCTAAAAATTCCACTTTAGTGGAATTTTTCAATCTTCCACTTCCTTCCCCCCTTTTGATGCCTGTGTATATATATCACGAGGCATCCATCCTCATGTGTCTATTATAGGGCATCATCCTTTAATGGGGAATAGCCTCATAAGGCCACTATATGGGCTGTTGTTTTTCGGGTTACAGTTGTTTCTCTGAATTTTATAATCGTGCTTCATAGGCATGGGCCTATAATGACAAGGAGAAAAATAGTTATTAAAGGTCCTGCCGGAGCAGTAGCCATGAAATCCATTGGCCCAGATTGAGCCCCCAAGTGTGTTCTAGTTCCCTATTTCTCCTCTGACCTCTTTCTTTTAATTCTTTTACCTTAGCTGTCACTATTCCAGACTGGTTTACATAGTAGCGACATTCTTCTCCTAGGAATATACAGGTCCTCTCTTTTCTGCAGTGAGGAGGTCTAGGGCTCGCCTGTTCTGGAGGGTAACTGCTGCCAAAGAGTCTAGTTGGTTTTGGAGGGTTATTATGGAATCTGCTACCTGTTGCATGTCTTCGTTTAGTTCTTGAGATAGCTTTTGGTAGACATGTAGCGAAGTCCCTAATCCACCAAGTCCAGCCCCTACTCCATCTATGATGCCTCCTCCCATGAGGAGTGGTATCAGTAAAGGAGCTCGCTTTTCCCAGACACTTGGGTGAGGGCTTAAAACCTTCTCCATTTGAGGAGTGGTGTATATAGTGATGTCTGGGGCAAGGAAAATCTGGGTGCAGACCCCAGTCCAGTTGACTGGGAGGCAAAGGTAAGCAGTGCTACCACAAAGGAAGAACATGCCCTCTCTTGGACAGTGTATAACTGGAGTTGAGAGTTTGGTTGTTGCTGCATAGACTGACTGGCAGAGTCCCTACAGTTTTATTTTCTTTTAGGTTAATGAGATAAGTGATGTCAGGTGTCTCAGCCAGATGGACATTATATGCCACTGGTCCAACTAGGTGTGTCTTGCTGGGGTTAATAGTGGAACTGACAGGATCATTCCAACCTGAGGGGACAGGGACTCCAAGGTATATACGTCTTTGGAGGGGCAGACAAATCCAACATTGGGTGTGATTGGGCAAAGCGTGAAGGGTGGTGTTGAGAAACTTTGCTATCTGGGGAGTAGTATCCAGGGGCCCCAAAATTGGCCTCACTATACTCGGGGGATCTGGAAGTTGTGAAGCCTTATCGTGGGGTCTTGAAGCTGCCTTTGACATATGCTCTGTACTTTCTATGTTTTGGGTTCCACTAAGGAGCCCAGGAACATATGTCCAGCAGACCCTGGCATGTTTTTCTGGCTTGTTATCTTTGTCTGGTCCACACACCTCTCTTGTTGTAATACCTGTTCAATATCTTCTACTCCCTCGAGTGCAGATTTGTGGGTCTAGGTAACAATCTCCCTTAAGACTGGTATAAATCTGAAACTCTCTGGCTCTGTAACACAGGTAAAAATCATCATCTGACTCATCACATTTCCAGACATCTGGGTACATCCTGGAGGGCAAGGGAGAGGGCTATTGATGACCGACAGATGAGGATTAGAATGGGGAACAACATTGTAACCAGGAAAGGAACCCCACCACAGCCCAATATAAGATGACTAATAACAGTCGTTCCCTTGGCCCCCATTCCTCTGGGGCCACTGAGTAAAGTCCAATGTCCAGTAGTAAGGTCAAATCCAAACAGGCTGATGGTGATGTAATAGGCTGGCTCAGTCATTCGGCTTGGGTGTCCTCTGGCGTGGCTGCTGGGCCGCCGCTACGCTGGGGTTGGATTCTCAGTTGGTCCGCTGGGTAGTGTTGTGCTGTCCAGGTGTCCCGGTTCCCCTCAGGTGTGGTCTTCTTTATTCTCGTGTGATGAATCAAGGGTGCTCTTTCTGCAACTTTAACAGCAGTGGGTGCGATTAAGACTACGGTGTGAGGGCCTGTCCAGGCTCTAGTGGTGTTTTCTTCCAGTCTTTAACCCAGACTGACTCTCCAGGCTGGTGTGAGTGGACTGGGTGTCCCATTGCTATAGGAATCTTTTCTAGAACATTGTGATGAATCTGACTCAGGGTTTTGGATAGGGAAATAAGCTGAGTGTGTAGGGTCTTTTTCCCTACTGGGTGATGTCTCCCTTAAGCTGCTTGATTATGGGAGGGGGCCTTCCGTATAAGATTTCAAAGGGTGAACATCCTATTGGCCCTGGAGTGCGTCTGACTTTAAGCAATGCTAGACTGAGTAAGTCTACCCAAGGTAACCCTGTCTCTTGACATAGCTTTGCAAGGGTGTTTTTAAGGGTCCGGTTCATGCACTCTACTTTCCCTAGCTCTGTGGTCTGTATGCAGTATGGAGTTTCCACTTGACCCCCAATACTTTAATTAAAGTCTGTGTGATTTCAGCCATGAAGCTTGGTCCATTGTCGCTGCCTGATTGAGAGTGGCAGCACATGATGGGGGATGATCTCCCTTAGAAGAATTTTTACTACCTCTTTAGCCATTTCAGTTCAGGTGGGAATAGCCTCTGTCCATCCTGAGAAGGTGCATACCATTACTAACAGGTATTTCATTCCCTTGCATTGTTTTACCTCGGTGAAATCGACCTCCACATCTTCAAAGGGAGATGTTCCTGTACATTGAATACCTGGAGCAGGCCTGGGTCGTGTGACTGTGCTATTCCTGGCACACATCTGGCAACGAGCGCAAATGGTCGCAGCTGGAGAAGGGAGTCTGGGGATGTAATAGTGGCAGTTAAGTAAGGTGGTTAGGGCAGTCTTTCCCATGTGCGAGTGTAAATGATATTTAGAGGTGACTGAGTAGGCCAGCTTTTCAGGTATGAAAATCTGACTGTGCGGTAGGTGCCACCACCCTGTCTTGGTCTTTTGGGCTTTTTCTCTTTCCACCCAGGCCTCTTCCTTTGGGCTGTATTCAGGTTGTTCAGGAGGATTTTACTGGCTTCCAGTGTGCCTTGTTAGAGGTTTTTCTGTCCTGCTACAGCTTTCACTGTCTGATCAGCTAGATGGTTGCCAAGGGTGATTGGATCTTTTCCCTTTTGGTGGCCTCAGCAGTGTATTACAGCTATTTCTTTGGTTTCCACACAGCTTCTAACAGTTGGAGAATTTCTTCCTTATTGTTTATTTCCTTACCTCCTGCTGTTAGCAGCCCTCTTTCTTGGTAAAGGGCTGAATGCACATGTAGGGTGCTCCAGGCATATTTTGAGTCTGTGTATGTCTTAGTTCTTTTTCCCTCTGCATATTTGACTGCTTGTACCAGGGCCTGTAATTCTGCCTTCTGAGCAGACCATCCTGCTGGCAAAGGTTTGGCTGGGATGACTTTGTCTCTGGTTGTTACAGTGTACCCCGCCTTTTGTTGTCCATCCTGGATGTAGCTGCTGCCATCTGTGAACAGCTCTAATTGTGGGTTTGGCAGGGGAGTGTCTCTCAGACTGGGTTGCCTAGCATAAACTTCCTCTGTTACCTCAAGGCAATCATGGTCCAAGAGTCCAGGGTCAATGGGCAAGAGGGTCACAGGATTTAGAGTCCGTACGGCTTCCAGGGTTATTTGTGGATTGTCACACAGTAGCCCTTGGTATTGGGCCAGCCGGCTGCTGGAGAGCCAGCGGCACCCTAGATTGTTGATAAACTGTATTGCAGTGTGTGGGATATGAACTCAGGTGTGCCGGCCCAGGGTAAACTTGTCTGCTTCCTTGATTAAGAGAACAGTGGTGGCTACAGCCCTAAGAGAGGAGGGCCATCTGGACACTACCATATCTAGCTGCTTAGCCAGGTAGGCTACCGGCCTCTGCCATGGCCCAACAGGTTGAGACAAAACCCCCACAGCCACATGGTCTCTCTCGTTGACAAACAGGTTAAAGTCTTTAGTATGGTCTGGCAGTCCCAGGGCCGGGGCTTGATGCAGCTGGTCTCATAAATCTCAGAAAGCTTCCTCCTGCCCCTCTCCCCATTCTAAGTCTTGTGTCTCAGGTCCTCACAGAGCCTCATAGAGTGGTTTGGCTATTAGTGCAAACCCTCGTATCCAGATGCAACAGAACCCGATTGCTCCCAAGAATTCCCGCAGTTGTCGCCAAGTTGTGGGCCTCTGGATTGAGCAGATTTCATGTTTTCTCTCATGTCCAGGTCCTCCAGGTCCTCTACGTCCTTCAGTGATTGTAAATCCCAAATACTTGACAACTTGGCAGCAAATTTGTGCTCTCTTCCATGAAACCTTATATCCCCCCTCCACCAGCAGCTGAAGTAAAGCTCGGGTGGCCTGCAAGCATTCATCCTTAGTCCGGCATGCTAGGAGGAGGTCATCTACATATTGCAGAAGAGTGCAGTTGAGCTCTTCACGCAGGTACGAGTCCAGATATGCAGCCAGCGCTTTCCCAAAGATAGTTGGGGAATTTTTGAAACCTTGGGGTAATCTTGTTCAGGTGAGCTGTCTCCTTCCAGTGCTGGGATCTTCCCACTCGAAAGCAAAAAGAGGCTGACTTTCCGGTGCCACACAGATGCAAAAGAAGGCCTCTTTCAGGTCTAAAAGGTTCACTTTTCAGGTGAACCATTTGGCATCTTTGGGGGTGAGCCCCAGGAGGGTGTAGGGATTTGGCACTACTGGGTGGAGCGTGATTGTAGCCTCATTTACTATCCCAAGGTCCTGGATGGGTGGGTAAGTCCCATCAGGCTTTTTCACTAGGAGCAGGGGGGGTGTTCCAGGCTGACTGGCATTCCTTCAGAATGCCTTCCTGAAGGAGTTTGTTTAGGTGGGTTTGCATTCCCTCTTGGGCCTCTCTCGGGAGGGGATGTTGCCTCTTCCTCATGGGCTGGGCTCCTGGTTTTAATCCTACTATTATTGGAGCTTGCTGGTGCGCCAGCTCAGGGGGATTGTTTTCTGCCCACACTGTTGGGAATTCTGCTTTGATTTTGGGGGGGTTTTCCTCTCCCGGTCCCGTTATGTACCTCAAGTTGTGTGGGTTTCGAGGCCCCAGCAGGCGACCCTTTGCAACCCGACAGCATGTCCCTCTCCATCTGGCCTAGGGGTCAGAATAAATCAGCCATTCCATTTCTGTGGGAACTGAGACTGCCATTATCATTGGACTTCAGGGCCGACAATGAGAGGTCAGCCATACCCTCAGGGCGGAAATTGATTTGAGCCCCCAGTTTATGTAAGAGGTCCTGCCCCATCAGAGGTGGTAGGTAGAGGTATTCATGTGTCACTTGATGGCCTCCAAGCTGGCAGCAGCGGGACTGCCAGAAAGGTCTGACTACCTGGTCTCCGGTAGCCCCGACTATAATTGCTGTTGTCCTGTAAGGGGGGTGACTTGGGTGGTCACCACTGAATGTTCAGCCCCAGTGTCCACCATGAAAGTTATAGGTCAGCCTCCCATGTCCACAGTGACCATGGGCTCCCGGAGGCCAATTTTAGGGGAGCCCGGTGGGTCCTATTCAGAGTTGACGCCTACAAGGCCAATTAGGACCTGGGCCTCCTGTTCCACCTGGAATCCCCGAGGAGGGCCTTGTCTTGAGGGGGGTCCAGTCCTTCAGTGTGGGCACTTCTTTTTCCAATGCCCTGTCTCTTTGCAGTATGCGCACTGGTCCCATCTTGGTGTTCCCTTCCTGTGGGGCCCCCTCTCAGGTTTAGTACTGAGCCCTGGGGTAGACACAGGAGCCCCGAGTGCCACTGCCAGGAATGTGGCCTTCTGTTTCATCTTTTTCTCACCTTCTCTCTGGGCCACTTGATCTCGGTTCATGTACACCTTTTGGGCCACCTCCATCAGTTGAGTGATGATCATCCCTGCAAAACCTCCTAGCTTTTCCAGCTTTCACTGTATGTCTGGACTCTCCTGGGCCACAAAGGCTGCATTTATCATCCACTGACTTTCTGGGGTCTCTGGGTCAAAGGGAGTGTAGATCCTCTAAGTCTTGCAGAGGCATTCATAGAAGTCACTGGGGGTTTCGTTGGCTTTCTGGGTAACCAGGGCCACTTTATTCATGTTGGTGGGTTTCTTTGCCTCTTCTCAGACCCCATGTAGAAGAGCCTCCCGGTACCTGATGAGTGCATCTCGTCCCTCAGGTGTGATGAAGTCCCATGTAGGCACAACATCTGGGATGGCCCACTGTGCCCATGTCTCTGGATCAAGGACGCCTACTGGTGCATTGTCCTGACCCCATTTCTGGGCCCTTGCAGTTATCCAGCGCCTCTCCTCAGTGTTGAAAAAGGTTAGGAGAAGCTGCCAGCAGAACTCCCAAGTGGGTTGATGGGTCCGACAGATACTCTCCAGGAGGTCTATCATGGCTTGTGGCTTTTCTGAGTAAGAAGGGGTGTGCTGTTTCCAATTCAAAAGGTCTATAGTTGAAAAGGGTTGATAATAGAGCACTGTAGGCTCCTGCTGGACAGTCCCTTCATCGGCAACCTGGAGTTGATTTTGGATCTCACAGGCCGACAATTGGAGAGTTAAAGCTGGGTTCTGGGCAGAATGGAGATGTCCTTGGCCTGAGTCACCAGGCAACAGGAGTGGTGGGTCAGAGGGTGGCAGAGTGCCCAGTGCCAACAGTGTGAGTCTGGGAGTTGGGTCACTAGGATTGTATGGAGGTGGCAGGGGGAGTTCATCTTCCACCAGCCCTTGATGGATGGGCTTGGAGTTGGAGTCAGGAGACTTTCTTGGCTTCTAAGCAAAGAGGACCTTACTCTGACCCTTCTCTACACAGAACCGGACCCAAGGGGGCAAAGTTTGGGCAATTCCTAGCCAGGAATCAATGTAGGCGAACTGATCTGGGTGTCCAGGAGTGCCTGTAACTTGTTTCCAGACTGCCTGGATAATAGAAGTGTCAAGGGTGCCCGACTCAGGCCACCCAACTCCAAAGGAAGGCCACTCTTCTTCACAGAGCATCTAGAGGCGATTCAGTGACACCTTAATTCCATAGTCACCTGAAAATCCCTTCCTAAAATTTTTTATCATATACCTAAGGACAGTTGGCTTAGATTTCTTCCCTCCCATTGTGTCCTACTGATTGGTGTCACAAGGGTGGGGTGTTACTGTCAGTTGTCCGCCTGGCTGCTCCCCTTGCGGGGATTTAGGCACATCTTGGCTAAGGTGCACCCGTATAAACCCCGGGCCAGATCACACTCCTTTTGCAGGGTGAGTCACTGTTATGCCATATGATGCTGCCACAGAACCACAAGTTAGGACCCACTTTAGTGGAATTCCACTTTAGTGGAATTCTCCAATTTTCCACTTCAACATGAATAAACACATGATAAATCATATAAACATATTAGTAATCAACAAAAGCAAGTGAATCAAATTGTGAAGGAAAAGCACACAATACTACTGTAGGTGCAGTTTGATGTTATAACAATTTGAAAAAGCTTCTGGAAAAGTGATTTAGTGTGGTACATTAAGGAGTTTGAAACACTATATCCTATCATAAATTATCTTTGGGAAAACTTACATTCAGAGGGTGTTTTCTATATAAGAATTTTTATTTCATCAAAATTTATAATTTAAAATTTGAACACAACAATGATTTACTATTAGGGGATAACTGCAACTGTGGTATAATTAATGTGATAGATATTAACCTCCGTAGATACTGCCAGTCATGTACAGACACTGCATATTTCAAACGGAAGGGATTCAGCACAGGAGATTGGCTACCGAGGTGGCGACGGGCAGTAAGGCTGGGGATGCAGGGGGGCGAGCATTGTCACTCAAGGACGGGTGTCCTCCCCTGACCTCTGAGCTGATGGAGACTGCACCCCAGGCTTGGTGACTGAGCCCCGCCCTGCCGACGTGCAGCGCCCAGATGCCTGAACCCACCAACACTGCGCACAGTGCCTGGGGGTGCGGGAGCCCCCGCTCCACTTGGTCCTTGCGGCCTATGGCTGCTGCGCTGCCAAAGACTATGGCCAGAGACAGGAAGAAAGACCCAATTTCCCTCTGCTCCTCCCCGTCAAGTGTCCCCCCAGAACACGCGCCGTCAGAGCCTGTTGAGAAACCAGGTAGCACGGAGTCAGGACAAAGCATCCGCAGGCCGAAGCCCTGGAGGCAGAGGAGGCTCCAGCCCTCAAGTGTGGGCCGGACAAACAAACGCGGTCTGGGGAAAGGCCATCACAGAAACACTTTCATGAGTGACGAAATGATGAGCATTTTTCCCGAAAACACACACAAAGAAAAGTTTAGAAGAATTTGGCCGTAAGATCCAAGAAGGTGGGTTTCCTTTTGTCTTCCTGCTTTATTCCAACTACCTGGTACACTGTGTACACTCGGTAAATACTTGCAGTTTGAAGGAAAGACATAACTGTTGAAGCATGATTTTTTGACTGGGTGATTACATTGGGCTGCTTTTGAAATTTTCATTGAATCAGTTTGTGTTTTTAGATTACCTATAGTTTGCATGTTGGTGTTTAAAATAAAAACAAACACTTTCAAATTAAATGCAACACTAAAGCAACACAGATTGAGAAGTGAGTGACAGAAGACAAAAAAAGCTCAGTCAGCATCTAATGAAAAGTGAGAGAGAGGAAGACGTGAGGGAGATGACGTCAATTTTAGTGCAGATCACGGTACTGACTGTTGGTGGTGTGTTTGACGTATCAGTCCAATTCTGAGTGTCAGACTCTATACTTCTGAAAGATAAGAAGGAAAATAACAATATCTCATACAATTTACCTGAAAATTAAATGAGGATATATACACATATATACAGAAATATTTTGTAAAGTGAAAAAGGCTATGGCTATATATCCATATTTATTTCATAGATAAGATTTTAATGATGATGAGATAATTGTTAATATTGGTTATGATTTTGAGTTTCACAATAGAAGGAGATGTAAAAAGCTATTTGAAGAAAACCAGGAAAGTGCAACAGAGATATCTCTTGGCTCCTTCAGCTCTCTTAATTGCATTCTTCTGCAAAGTCCCAGAGGTGATTTATCAACAGAAAACTTTCATCCACTCCCCTAATGGACTCAGTAAAACCAGGGATGCTGTCACTTTCCTACTTGTCCTTGTACTCTTAACCTGGCCACACGCCATTAGCCCTTCTAGGCGAGGCTCAAGCCGTCATCTGATGGTGAGTTCAGCCAGACACGCAGCTAGTGCTGTAGAAGCAAATGGGTGAGCGCCGCTCTTGACGGCATTTCTTCATTTCCCCATCATATATTTTTAAGGAAAAAAGAAATGTGCCTTTTCCTTCTTATAACTTTTACATAACACTCATTTAATGTATCTTATTAGAAAATATTTTTTTTATTTCTAATTATTTATGGACAAAAGAGTATATATTTCTTCCATATTTGGATTTTCATATGATGATGCATTTGTTTTCTCACGACTGAAATTTTATAGTGGAAAAATTGTCATTGTTTTTTGGCTTGGAGTTGGGATGGTTATTGAGGTCACAAAACACTAGAAACAAATGTCCCAGTCATATTTATGTTTTCCTGATGAAACTGACAGTGGGTGGCCCACACCCGAATTGTAGACTGCAAAGAGAGGACGAGGCCCTAGGAGAACTGCGGCAGAGTTACATGCTCTGGGTCCTACTCAGGCTGAGACTTGAGTCACCTCTCAAGCTGGCTCTGTGATGTTAGACACATACCCTGACAGCCTGAATTTCTTAATCTGTAAAGAGAATATGAGATGAGAAAGTATCTCCTAGGCCCTTGCAGGAGACCAAATGTGGTAAAGCATTAGAAAAATTTCTGTGATGCTGTCAGCTTCAAACAAAGGTTTGGTATTACTCTGCCCTTACTTCTAATAATTCCCCAAGTTACCACACACTCAGCTGTGTATAGGAAATTCAAGCAATTGGATAGAAAAGAACAAGAATGAACAGGGAGTTCGGTCACCACGCATGGTACATGGTGTTTGCTTATCTGTCTGGAGACTCGGGTAAGCTGTTCTGAGTGGCTTAATGACAGTGACCTTCACTTACCAAAGTGCAGCAGAGATTTGTCCAGCAACAGCCCCCTCGCTTGTCATCTTGCTCTCTCTGGGTCTTTTCATGTGCTGGTCAGCACTCTGGTCCTTGCTTTACTTTGGTGATAAATATGGACTGGGTCAGCAGTTGTGTTTTGCAGTTTATTGGATTGTCTTTAAATTTTGCATAGAGCTTTGCCACCATTTGCCAGCAGGGTTAGGATTTGATAAGGAACATGTGCATGTGTAGAATATGTAGCTGTGCAGAACATACATGTTATTAACATACATGTGCGTATTGTCATACATTGTGTCTCAGTGTGTTATATTGATCGAGGCACCACATTCATTTGCAGTGCCATCTACTGCGTCAGCCCCCAGAACCTTGGAGCCGTTGATGAGTTCAATGTCTTAGCTAGTTTTTGGAATTACTGCAAAAGTACAAAATGTATTTGAAACTTCTAGATTCTTTCTGAAATATCCCTAGATCATAACCACTGCTAAAGTCTTCCCAGAAAGAGGAACTATTATTTCCTTATCGTTGGCAAGATCTATGAAAATTTAACAGTTAACATGTCAGAAATTGAAAAGTTGAAAAGGTTTAATCTCCTTAAGAAAGAATGTGCAGGAAGCTCTTATGGATCGTCCTCGGAAAGGCCAGATGCATTTTGTGTCTAGTGCTTGCTTATTACTTATTTTGCAGCTATTTAGAAATTCTGCTCTAAATCATACTCACATAGCACATATTTTTTCTGGATAAGTGGCTGTGGCTTCCCAGGTGCAATCAAGTTTAGTTTGTCTCAGACAGGTCTTCAGCGTCTGGACCAGAGGCCGGCTGGGAGCTGCCAGGCAGAGGAGGAGACAGAACTGGAGCCACAGGCATCTCAGTGCTGTTCCTTTTCCTTTGTGTGACTCAGTTTCCATAAAAATTGACTGCTGCAGGCAATCAAGCACAGGATGGCCACAAAACCACTAAGGCCTTGTCCGGTAAACAGCAGTGACCCTCAGACTCCCAGCCCTTCCGCCCTGAGACTTGGTGCACACGGTCGGGGCTGGAAGGAGATGAACTGGGAGGACCTGGACTAACAAAGGAAATGGGCTCTACACAAAGCTCTGCTTTTCCAGGGTGAAAATAAGAAATTCATCATATATTTATTTATATTTATATATTCATATGTGCATATTTCTATAAATATATAAAGTTCATATGCATTTATACAAAATAGGTATATATATACACAAAAAATTTTATCAAATTCAAATTCTTTTCTTGATGTAGGTTGCACGTTTTACTTATTTATTTATTACTTTGGAGATAAAATTTTGAAAATCAAAATTTTAAGTGTATGACTAGGTACTGAAACTGGAGAACTGAAGTAGAACATCTCATATCATAAGACAAAATAGTAACAGCTACCTCTGAGGTAGGTTCTGCAGAATAACTGGTGCAGACATCAACTCTTTAAGAGTGTATGCATTTATTCACCTATAACTGTCAGTGTTCTAAGCACTTTCATGACATTACCTCATCTGAGCCTCACCATGCCCGAGCTCAGACATTATTCCCATCCTCTTGTTATGTAGAGGAGACAGAGAAACGGCAGATAGAGGGGACGCCAGAGCCATGGCTGCAGCACCGGCTCCCTGCCCTATGCCCCCCGGGGCTCGAAGGGGTCAGCCTGGTGTGAAGACCCCACCCTGCTCCTGAGAATGTGCAGCTCACTCCACATAACCACAGAGCCTCACAGTGGGGCTCAATTTTATGGGCAGATGGGGTTCAAGAGTTTGGTATAGATTTTTTTTCCAAATCATGCTTTAGTTACTTTCTAAATCTTTCTTATATGGGATATATCTCTGAATGTCTTTAAGATCCCAACTGTATTCTTAAACTGGAGAAGTTAATTCAATTCAGACCTCTATAACAAAAACTCTAGAAATAAGGAATTTCATTTCTCTTTTTTTCAATGATTAACTCTTTGTGTTAGCCTAGGACAGCAATTCTGCAAATTTCCAGTACTTGTTGACAAGTGACACTATCTATCTTCAGGAAAGTTTATGACCTTGAACTGTGGCAACCTGGCTGCAAGTTACCAATTCTTTTGATCCACAGTTGTGAATTCTTAGTTTGTTTTGTAAATTTGTTAAATTTTGGGTCATTTATAATCCTCAAATCTCCAGCCCATGGGACTTCTTCCAGTTAGCACAGCCAGGCTGGAGCATACACACATGTGCAGACTCACTAAACGTTCATTTCAGAGAGCTGCAGTATATTCATTCTAAATCTCTCCTTTGTGGCCTAGGTGAAACCTCATGGACAATAGCACTTGGATGACCAACCACACTGGAGGATCATATTTTACCCTGATGGGACTCTTCAGTCAATCCAAACATCCAGCTGTACTTTGTGTGGTCATGTTTGTAGTTTTCCTGATGGCCTTGTCTGGAAATGCTGTCCTGATCCTTCTAATACACTCTGACCCCCACCTCCACACCCCCATGTACTTTTTCATTAGTCAACTATCTCTCATGGACATGGTGTACATTTCTACCACTGTGCCCAAGATGCTCATGGACCAGGTCACCGGTGTGAATAAGATCTCAGCCCCTGAATGTGGGATACAGATGTTTCTTTATTTGACACTAGGAGGTTCAGAATTTTTTCTTCTAGCTGCCATGGCCTATGACCGCTACATGGCCATCTGCCATCCACTTCGTTACCCTGTCCTCATGAACCATAGGGTGTGTCTCTTCCTGGCATCTGGCTGCTGGTTCCTGGGATCAGTAGATGGCTTCATACTCACTCCAATCACCATGAGTTTTCCCTTCTGCAGGTCCTGGGAGATTCACCATTTCTTCTGCGAAGTCCCTGCTGTAACAATGCTTTCCTGCTCAGACACCTCACTCTATGAAACGCTCATGTACCTGTGCTGTGTCCTCATGCTCCTCATTCCTGTGACAGTCATTTCAAGCTCCTACTCATTCATTCTCCTCACCATCCACAGGATGCGCTCAGCAGAGGGCCAGAAGAAGGCCTTTGCCACCTGCTCCTCCCACATGACTGTGGTTTTCCTCTTCTACGGGGCCGCCATCTATACCTACATGATCCCCAGCTCCTACCACACTGCTGAGAAAGACATGATGGCATCTGTCTTTTATACCATCCTAACTCCTGTGCTGAACCCTTTAATCTATAGTTTTAGGAATAAGGATGTCATGGGGGCTCTGAAGAAAATGTTGAATGTGGGACCTGTCTTTCAAGAAACTGTCAAGTAGGAAATATGGTACCAATGATTTTGTTTGCTTTTCTCTGTATGTCAGCTGGTTAGGATTTTATGCCAATGTTATTTCTCAGACTCTCTCATCATGATGTCTCATCTAATATTCATCCCTTTTTGAGAAACTGATTCACTGTACTGGAAAAGCTTTTCGTTTTTATACTCCTGTTGACTCAAAATTCTTATATGATTGTATGTTATTGATGTTACATTTTTGGAAGTTGATGGGTACTCTCTAGCCTGTAGAAGAGTATACATAATAAAATGTTTAGAGGAAAAATGTCATAAGGTGTTCGACTGATGAGAGAGAGAGAGAAAGAGAGAGAGAGAGAGACAGAGAGAGAGAGAGAGAGAGAGAGAAGAGCAGTTAAGCAAAGGAGTCCAATGTTATCGATGGGTGAGGCTAGGTAAAAGCTGTTTAGGTATTCGTTGTATTATTCTTTTTTAATATTACTTTTCTGTAAATATGGAATTATTTACAAATGAAGAGTTAAATAGCAGATTTTTCTCCCCCCCCCGCCCAAACATTTTTTCCTTTTTCGGTGGTGGCAGTGTGATGCAAGATCTTAGAAATCATGCTTATTTCAATGTGCCTAATCAGTACTGAGAAAATCCAGTTATCTGCCGAGGGGTACCATTTTCTGCAGGGTCCAACTTTGAAGGCATCTAGTGGGCGGTATCTTTCTGAAATAATTAGTACCAAGTGTATACTGAAGATCTAAGACCACATAAGAGACTATGGGAAAAATATTAACCCCAAGGAGAAGGAAGATTTAGGGAAGGTTGCCTGCTCAAGGTGGCATCCAAGCTGATATTTGAAGTGTGTAACTTCTTATACAAACAAACAGAGAGAGTGCGTCAACATTCCTTTCTTCATTTATTCAACAAACATATTATATCATATTAAAATTTTTAAAAAACTAAATAAGATTAAATTCTGAATAACACTAGGCTACTGCCCCCGAGTAGTTTGAACTGTAGGTGTGGTTCTATGTGCAAACAGATTCAGTAACATACATGAATTGTTTTGATACTCATGTGCAGAGTACAATTCATAAAGACACATCAGTTGTACCTGTGACATCTGAGTTCAAAGGAGCTGAGAGGAGACTCTGGAGCTCAATGTCGCATGGTGACTAGAAGTCACCTCAGAGGAGTGTGGGATGCTGGAGCAAGGGGAACAGGCTCAGGGACGGGTTGAAGGGAAAAGGCACAGCGTGAGCACAGATCAAAGGGGTGATCGATTAGGAGAGATAAATGTCCCAGTGGCCCTCCTTTCCCACCTAATTTTTAGCCTCATTTCTTAAACTTCTGTGACCTAGGGTTTTACAAATGGTAGTGAAATGATCAGATTTGCATTTGAGTAATGTGACTTCTGTGCTAATCCATCAGCGATGTACAAGACTGAAGACTAAATTACCAGGTGAATGAGGATGGTGACCCAAATGATGTTGCTGTAAGTGGAATAGACCTCAACACCAGGACAGACTGGGAGGATATTTGGCATAAGTAGGGTCTTGGCTAACATGTTACATAAAACCACAAATGTGTTGCTTGCATGCCTATAATTTTTTAACTGGCTATGTCCAACTTGTGAATAATGAAAAGCACTGATTCTTTTTTCATCTTGACACACTCAATTATTTTATGATCCTGGAGTGTTTTGGAAACAGGTATGAGAGAACCAGTTTCCTGTATTTTTTCTGAAGTCAAACAGATTGTATATAAAATGCTTACTCTTACTTTGGAAGAATTAAAGAGCATACTGTCAACTCTCAATTTGCTGGCCATAATGATAAACATATTTGATGATTGTATTTAAAACACTCAGACAAATTAGGAAGGAAAACAAACAAACAGCATCATTAAAAAGTGGGCAAAACACATAAACAGAAGTTTTCAAAAGAAGATAAATAAATGACCAAAAAGTATATGAAAAAATGCTCAACATGACTAATCATCAGGGAAATGCAAATTAAAACCACAATGAAATACCACCTTACTCTAGAATGGCCACTATCAAAAAGTCAAAAAACAATAGATACTGGCATGGATGCAGAGAGATAGGAATGCTTATACACTGTTGGTGGGACTGCAAATTAGTACACCCTCTGTGGAAAACAGTATGGAGAGTCCTTAAAGAAATAACATATCCAGCAATCCCACAACTGGGTATCTACCCAAAGGAAAAGAAGTCATCTTATCAAAAAGACACCTGCGCTTGAATGTTTATCGCAGCACCATTCACAGTTGCAAAGATGTGAAATCAACTTAAGTGCCCATCAATTCATGAGTAGATAAAGACACTGTGGTGTACACACACACACACACACACACCATGGAGTATGATTCAGCTATGAAAAGGAATGAAATAATGTTTTTTGCAGCAACTTGGATGGAACTGGAGACCATTATCCAAAATGAAGTATCTCAGGAATGGAAAAACAAATGCCACATGTTTTCTGTAATAATTGGGAGCTAAACAATGGGCGCACATGGGAACAAAGAGATACAAAGGACATTGGACACCAAGAAGGGGGGAGGCTGGGAGCAGGGGGGTTAAGATATACTTATTAGGTACAACGACCACTATTCTGATTATGAGCATACTAAAAGCCCTGACCTAAGCCTTATGTAAGTACCCATGTAACAAAAATCTTTGTACCCCTTTAACATTGAGAAATTTAAATATATGTATGTATGTGCTGGAGTCCCACAAAAAATGCTCTAGAAATGGGGGAACAAAATAGGACAAAATTCTTTCAAAGATAATTTTTTGTGATCAAAGTTGTTGTTATCAGCTTAAAATATTCTATTATAAATATGAAATGTTTTTGAAAACCTCATGGTAACCATCAAACGAAAAACTGTAGTAGATAAAAAATTTTTAAAAACCCCCAAAGGATAGACATATTCTGCTACAGAAAATCACTTAACTATAAAGGTAGACACCAAGAGAAAAAAGAAGGAACATAAATGGATTAAATTGTCCAATAGAAAGACTTACAGGGGCTGAATGGAGTAAAAAAAAAAAAAAAACTAGAAACAACTATATGTTGCCTATGAGAGACACTTCATCCACACACATGCATAGTGCACACACAGACTGAAAGTGAAGGGAAGGAAAAGCTGTTCCATGTAAACAGTGAAAAACAGGAATTAATAGTAGGAGAATGTACTTTGCTTTGTGTGAGACGAATTGTTTGAGATTAGAGGAAAATGTGCTCTCTTTGATTCTAACTGATGCCATTTGCTTCTGTAACCATGCTTGCTTTTAGTTGTTTGTTAAATATAGGAGTAAGAGCAAGAGTGACTCAGCAGGAGTGACTCCATGACAGGCTGAACTTCCTGGAGTAGGCCTAAGTTTTGGTTTCCCCGAAATGACACTGACCACAACTGGCACCAGCGTGAAAAATCAAAAATCCCACCGAGGCTTGGAGCCAACCAATCAGGAGTCAAAACAATCAGCCACTTTCAAAGGAACCAATGGACTATGGGGGCCGGGGGAGGAATGGTGTGCCCAATGTGTCATGTGAAACCTGCGTGTCCTGTGCACAAAAAGGTATAAAAGCTTAACTTTCACCCCAAGGCGGGGTCCTGTCCCGATTCATAGGAGAGGCCACTGCGTTGGTGCTCTGGGACTTGGACCCTAGCTCGAGCTAGCCAATAAACTCCTTTGCCATTTGCAGCCTCGGCGACTCTGTCTCTCTGTCCTCGGGGCCGAGGGAAATCGGACCTAACAACAGAACCCAAAAAAGAGCAGGAGTAGCTACTTAGATAAAATAGACTTTAAGTAAAAGAGACAAAGAAAGTCATTATATAATTATAAAGTAATTATATAATGATATGGAGGTCAATTCAGCAAGAGGATATAATAATTACACATACATGTGCACCAAAGAGAAGATCACTGAAGTACATAAAAATAAATCAAATTTTAATAGATCTAAAGGTAGAGATAGGTGGCAATACAGTAATAGCAGAAAAATTTATGATCCCATGTTCACCAATGGACAGATCATCCAGACAGAAAATCAAACATTCCAACTGTACTCTAGACCAATGGACTTAACACACACGTGCAGAATATTCCATCAACAGCTGCAGAATACACATCCTACTCAACTGCACATGGAGCATTCTCTAGGATTGACCATATATTCAACCAAAAAACAAGTCTTAAAAAGTTAATATCAAAATACTATCAAGCATGTTTTCTGAACAAAGTAGTGTGAACAAAAATAAAATCTTAAGGCACCCCCCACCGGCTGACTGAATGGACCCCCTCGTGGCCAAGGAAATATCCTAAAACTGAATTGTCTGACACAAGGAGGGAGGTCAGACGTGCCTCATCATGGCCGTCTCCCTTCTTGGGAACATCCTTTGTAAGCCATTAACAGGCCTCAGGGTATTCAAGACAAACCTGCAGGTCTTCAATTTGCACAACACATATGTCTGGTGGCTTATCTCTGATAAACAGCTCCTTATCTTAAAACATTCCAAGCCTCCAGACAAAGCTTCATGTCTTTAACCAAGTACTTACAAATCAAGGAATCTTTAAATCCAACTGTAACCCATAAGACCCCCATTCAAGATGGTGTTACAGCAAGTGTTACAGTGGGTGGTCCCAAGGACAAACCAAGCAGCACACAGAGAGTTGGAGAATCAAAGTTTATTCACTGGTGGGCTCAGAGGGGCCTTGCCACCAAATTCTGAGCCCCACCTACCCACTTTTTCCCACTTTTATTAAGTTGTGGTGGTCTGGGGGGTAGGGTGTCTGTGGTTAATGCCCACCAGGTAATAGGTTAGTTGATGTGTCAGATAATAGATTTAGTGTTATGCTGATGCGCCAGGTAGTAGATTAGTAGATGGGCCAGGTAACAGGTTAGTGTTATGCTGATGTGGGTCTTCTGTGATGGGTGGGGGTCTCAGGTGGCTGATGTGCCAAGTAATAGATGGGTGTTTTCCTTATCAATGGCCACCTTTTCAGGCAAAACCAATGTATGCCTCCCACATATTGATTGATGACGCTACCTGTAACCTCTGTCTCCCTGAAATGTATAAAACCAAACTGTAACCAGCCACAGCGGGTCCACTTGCTCAAGGTCTCTTGGGCATGGCTCCGGGTCATGGCCTTCAAATTTGGTTCAGAGTAAACCTCTTTAAATTATTCTGTAGAACTTGGCTTCTTTTCCATTGACAGAAGAATAGAGAGAACGAGAGAAAGAGAGAGAGGAAAGAGGGAGAGCAGCGAGACGGCGTGGCGACCACAGAGAAGGGGGGCGGCGGTGAGGCCACGTGGCTCGCTGATGTTACGGGCAAAGGGAAAGAAAAAACAGTGATTGTTGTCCGCTGAAACAGAAGCGGCTGTGGAGTAGTTAGCAGGCAGGTGCCAGACGTCAGGTTGTCCCTCTTTCTTGCTTTCTCTGCTCCTGGAGACTTGGTTATCTCTGAGATGCAGTCAGGCCTATGCAGGGGATGTGACTGCCCCTGAGATAGGGTTTGGGGCAGGAAATGAGGCCTGGAGTTTGCCCCCTGGCTGGAGGACTCCAGAGCACCTGACGCTGCAGAAACAGTCTAAGGCTGTGAGCTGTGAATGCCAAGGGGAAGATTCACATTCCCTTTCTCTCTGCTGGGCTCCTTTCAGAGAGTCCCTGCAGGGTGCCTGCCAGCTAAGGAGGGGAAAAGCAGGAAGCAGGGAGAGCTCATGATTGGTCTTTAAATGTTGTTAAGAAATTGCGGGATTACATATTTTCCTGTTATTGCAGCAAGGCTGCCTCTTTCATCTCCTATCATAGCGAAGCCCAAAACTATATTGATTCTCTGCTGAATTCTGTCAAAATTTAAAGAACTAATATAAATTCTTCTTAAACTCTTCCAAAAAAAAAAAAAAAAATGAAGAGGAGGGAATACTTTGAAATTCATCTTACAAGTCCAGCATTATCCTGATACAAAACCAGGCAAGAACAAACAGAAAAAGAAAACTACAGACCAATATCCCTTAGAAACATGAATGAAAAATCCTCAAAAAATCCTAGCAAATGAAATTCAACAATACACTGTCAATGGAAAAAAAAGCCAAACTCTGAAATAATTTTAAAGAGATTTACTCTGAGCCAAATTTCAGGACCATGACCCAGATCCATGCCCAAGAAGCCTTGAGCAAGTGGACCAGCTGTGGCTGGGTCACAGTTTGGTTTTATACATTCCAGGGAGACAGGGGTTAGGGTCCATTCAGTCAGCTGCTGGGGCAGTGAGCCTTAAGATTTTAGTTTAGTTCACAACATTAAAAAGATCATTTACCTTGATTAAGCGGAATTCATCCCAGAGAGGCAAGGCTGCTTGGACAGATGCAAGTCAATAAACATTATATGTCACAGCAACAGAATGAGCAACAAAAACTATGTAATCACTTAAATAGAGTCAGAGAAAACATTTGATAAATTTCCACATTCCCTCATGATAAAAAAGTCTCAATCAATTAAATATAGAAGGAATATACCACAACATAATAAAGGCCATATATGACAAACCCACAGATAACATAATATTTAACAAAAGTGAAGAGCTTTTCCTCTAAGATCCAGAACAATACAAGAAAGGTCATTCATTAGAATAAATGGCCAGAAAACATATAAAAAAGTGTTCAACATCTCTAATCATTAGTGAAATGCACATCAAAACCACAGTGAGATATAGCCTAACTCCAGTGATAATGGCCTTTATCAAAAAGTCTCAAAACAACAAATGCTGGTGAGGATGTGGAGAGACAGGAACACTCTTACACTGCTGGTGGGACTGCAAATTAGTGCAACCTCTGTGGAAAAAAATTTGGAGATACCTAAAGAGCTCAAAATAGAAATACCATTTCATCCAGCAATCCCAGTACTAGGCATCTACCCAAAGGAACAAAAGACATTCTATAATAAAGACTCGAATGTTTATGGGAGCGCAATTCACTATTGCAAGGATGTGGAAACAACCCAAGTGCCCTTCAATACATGAGTGGATTAATAAAATGTGGTATATGTATACAATGGAATACTACTCAATTACAAAAAACAATGGTGATCTAGCACCTCTTATATTATCCTGGATAGAGCTTGAGCCCATCCTCTGAAGTGAGGTATCACAAGAATGGAAGAATAGGCCCCACATGTACTCACCATCAAATTGGCACTAAGTGATCAACACTAAGGTGCTCACATGGTATTAATATTCATTGGAAGTTTTGGGGTGGGGGTGGGTAAACTCACAACTAATGGATGCAGTATGATATGGGGGAAGGGCACCCCTCTAATCCTGGCTTAGGTGAGGCAAAATCATGACATGTAACCAAAATGTATGTACCCCCATAACATCCTGAAATAATAATAATAAAAAAAGAATCGTCATTCTTGGCACTTCTATTCCACATAGTATTTGAAGTCTTACGAATAGCCAGCAAGTATATGATGAAATGCTCAAAGTAATCATCAGGGGAATGCAAATCAAAACCATGGTGAGGTATTACCTTACTCCTGTTAGAGTGGCTTTTATTAAAAAGTCCAAAAACAACAGATGCTGGTTTGGATACAGAGAAAAAAGGACATTGTACATTGCTGGGGGGATCTGCAAATTAGTACAACCTCTATGGAAAATAGTATGGAGATTCCTCAAAGAACTAAAAGAAGGCCTACAAGTCAGGCCAGCAATCCCACTATTGGGTATCTCCTCAAAGGAAAAGAAATCATTTTATCAAAAAGACATGGGCACTCAAATGTTTATGGCAGCACAGTTCACAATTGAAACCAATCTACACGCCCATGAATTCGTGAGTAGATTTACAAAACGGGACACACACACACATGCATACCATGGAGTACTACTCAGCCATAAAAAGAAATGAATTAATGTCTTTTGCAGCAATTTGGGTGGAACTGGAGACCATTCTCCTAAGTGAAGTATCTCAAGAATATAAAAACAAATACCACACATACTCTCCAGTAATTCGGAACTAATAGACGGGCAACATGGGCACAGAGGGAAGTAAAAGTCATTGGAAATCAAGAAGGAGGAGGGGTAAAAACCCACCTAATAGATACAGGGAACACTATTTGGGTAACAGGCACACTTGCAGCTGTGACTTTAGCATTATAAAAGCTGTCGATGTAACTGAAATATTTGTACTCTTAATATTTTGAAATAAAAAAAATAAGAGTCACCACAATGCTCAGCAGATAAACTATCGCCAAGCCTCGTATGTGGCAGGGCGTCTCAGAAAGCAATAGGGCAAGGCAAGCAGGTGTTATGAAATATAAGAAAGAGAAAACAATAAAGAATTTCCACACATTCGAGTGAAATCAAACTCATCAATAATGAGGAGAAAACCAAGAAATGAGAAAAACAAGAGGAGGAAAAAAAAAGAATTACTAAACATTGAAGAATAATTCTATACAAAGTAAAAGGAAGTTTTAAATGGTTTCAGAAGTAGAAGAAAGATAAAAACAACTGGAAACATAAGAGTTTTTTTAAAGAGTTATTTACTCTTTTTTAAAAGAGTTTATTGAACTTAGCAGGAAAAAATAGTAATAGGGCTGAATAGTGTAATGGGACACAGCTGAAAAATAGTTGAGCAAGTGGAAGATCAAGTCAAAGTGCACACCCTGCATATGATGGAAAGGAAACACGTAGGTCATTGGCGCAGAGGCAGCTGTGGGCTGGTATCCCAGCTCTCTCTGAAAATAACAGTAAGAATCAAAATAAAACAGCCCACTGATCTGTATTATTTGCAGTGCTTGCCAGTTTTCATGGTATACACCCTCCCCAGGTGGCTAATTTGGGTTGCCAAGGTGAGGTCGCTGACCATGGACGTGGAAAGGAGGTGCACAATTGTCCCTCAGGGGTCAGGGCCAGTCTGCACCAGAACGGCAGTGCGGGGAGCACACCCTAGCTGGCGTTTCCCAGAGAGAAAGTAAGGGGTTAACAGGAAAGCATCTCCCTGAGATGAGGAAAGATACTTGTCTTTATACCTGGGATAGCAGCGCTGGGTAAATGTAATTCAAATTCTGAGCAATGCACATCACAGAACAGAAAGGGACACAGAAACTGTGCTCTCACAGAAGGAGGAGAAACGTGTACCTTAACGAATTAAATTCACATTTTATCAGCCGCGCTGGATTCCAGAAGGTACTTAAAGTAGATTCCACACACATTTAATGTGACATTAAATAAGGAAGCAAAGTAAGTTAATTTGGGGACATAAAAAGCTTTAGAAAGATGACCACGTACTTAATTTATCTAAAATGATCACTTGAGAATGTGCTACAGTAAAGAGATGACATATTGGTAGATGAGGATAATTTGGTTCATAAGAAAATATATTGAGCAAGAAACAAGTAAAACTATTAGTCACATCTAAATAACATCTGACATAAATTTTGATACGCAATGTGTTCTTAAATGTGGGACTAAAATCTCCAAAGAATCAACAAAGAAGT
This sequence comes from Indri indri, assembly GCA_004363605.1. Taxonomy (NCBI): domain Eukaryota; kingdom Metazoa; phylum Chordata; class Mammalia; order Primates; family Indriidae; genus Indri; species Indri indri. Next base: position 614 of record RJWJ010001650.1, on the reverse strand, counting down.
GGGGGAAAAATAGGAAATAAAAGTAAAATAAAGTATATCTTCTTCGGGGGGAAAGGCCAAGTGTGTGTGGTGGACTCCGTATTTGTAGAAAGCGTACATTTAACATTAACACATGTGCTTGTATTATTGTTGTGCCAAATAAGATGACAAATAAAATGGAAATCTTCCAAACCACTGAAAAATAATAGTGGGTAGGCAATGAAAATTCAATCACCCAAATAAGAAGAAACCTGTTAAAAACATTTTTTTAAAAAAAGAACAAAGAGGCCGGGCGCGGTGGCTCACGCCTGTAATCCTAGCACTCTGGGAGGCCGAGGCGGGCGGATTGTTTGAGCTCAGGAGTTCGAGACCAGCCTGAGCAACAGCGAGACCCCGTCTCTACTAAAAATGGAAAGAAATTAATCAGACAACTAAAACTATATAGAAAAAATTAGCCGGGCATGGTGGCGCATGCCTGTAGTCCCAGCTACTCAGGAGGCTGAGGCAGAAGGATTGCTTGAGCCCAGGAGTTTGAAGTTGCTGTGAGTTAGGATGACGCCACGGCACTCTAGCGCAGGCAGCACAGTGAGACTCTGTCTCAAAAAAAAAAAAAAAAAAAAAAAAAAAAAAAAAAA
>RJWJ010001649.1:0-123378 GCA_004363605.1 Indri indri | reverse complement strand
CCAATTCTTTTTTTATTGCTTACATTTTCTTTCCAAATAAATTACCTTTTGAAGGCTCATCAATAAATAGAAGTTAACCATGTGGAACATTGTCAGCCTAGGGTTATATTGTCTGTCTGACTGCTATGATTTTCATGTCCTGATGCTGTGGTCTTTCTCCCTCTCAAGCATGGTAGCCTTTCTGTGAATTTTTTACATAAGAATATATATATTAAAGGATCCATACAAATGTTAGTTGCTGCCAAAAAGAGAGTTGTTTCTTTAGCAATAAACAGTTGATTTTGCAGTGTACAGTCAGTCTTACTGTTGGTTTGACTCTGAGTATATGGAACTCTGGCAAAATGAAACGGAGCAAAACATATAAAGAAAACCGCCACAACAACAAATACCTTGCCTTTCAGCTTTTTGTTGTTTTTGCTGTCCTTACTTTTGCACTTTCTGTATGAATTGTATACTTTTTTTGCAATCACCACATAAAACAGAAGCATTAGGGCAAAAACAGCCCAGAAAATAAACTGGCATATGTTATTTACTATTTGATGCCATTTTAGCCCCAGAGGACCCTTTAAGGAGGCACACTTTCTCACAGATGATGGTGTTGCTTCTTTGTTGCTCAAGATCATATTTGGCAGGGAGATGAGGAACAGAAGGGACCAGATGAGGATCGAGACCCTTTTTGCAAAGGCAGGTTTTTTTATGAAGGAATTTTCAAAAGGTCTGATGATCTTGAGGAATCTGTCAAAGGCTATGAGGCCTAGCAGCATGATGCCCACATACATGGTCTCATAAAAGATCACTGAAGAGAAGCGGCACACGAAAGCTCTGAGTTGCCAGGGTCCGAGGCGTGAGTCAGAGAGGATTTTGAAAGGAAGCGTGAGTGTCATTATCAAGTCGGCCACCAAAGTGTTTTTGAGGTAGACGATGAAGGTGGAGGAGCTGGGGATGTGAACAAACACCCACAGGGCCAAAGTGTTCAGCAGGATGCCAGTGAAGAAAACCACCACATAGAGGGCTGGGAACACCAGCTGCACTATCTGCGTGTCTCTGGGGCACCGCTCAGACCCGTTGAAGCCCTGTGTCACCGTGGTGTTCATGGTTTCCGGTCAGCTATTATAAATAAACATGTACACAAACAGAGGAAAGCAAAAAGTCCTTCATGATTTGCAAGTGCTATTTTTAAAAAGCAGACATTAGATTTATAGCATATGAACGTCCTGCGTTTTTTAAATACATTCAATAGATCTTTTAAGAAGGCAGATGTTGTTTCTGGCTAGAATTTTTAAAGCACACAATACATTTTTTGGTACTTTTAACAGTACTATCACTTTCACACCCTTGTGAAATCCAAATAACAGGTTCTGTCTCATTCACAAGTGCCACTTTTAACACAGCAGTAAAACAAAGCCCCATTTAAGAGATAACGATACATTATTTATTATTAATACAGATTGCTGTAAATTATGTAATTTCTTATACTCATAACTTATGGTTTGTAACTAACTTTAAAACATTTTTTTCCTTAAGCATACTCCACCTTTTATAAGCAAGCACACTTAGAATAAAAATTGAAATTCACCTGTGTTTGGAGGATTCTCAGTCTGTCTCTCCCGCTGGTGGCAGTTAGTTGAGTCCACGAAAGAGCATGTGAAGCAAGTGTCGTTCTGCTTTCTTATACTGGGTTTCCTTCCTCATTTCACTTGTGTAATGTGACCCATTAGAACATCTTCATATTCAAACCTTTGGGGGATTTGCAATATGCTCTTTGATTTCAAACCTATGTGCTATTAATCTACTAGAACTCGAACAAATGAGTTATGTGCAGTTATCTTTATATTTCCTCATCATAACTTTCCTGAAGTTTATCTTCTCGATCTGCATGTTCAATGAACTTTTTGAGTGCCTCTTGTATAAAATAAGAGGAGGTAGAAATATGAAGGAAATAGTCCCAAATTACAATCAAGTAGGAGAATAAGGCTTGATTCTACAATCAGACAGAGTCTCCTTCTGACCTTGTTGACCAGATTTTCCAGTAATTTGTGTTCAGGAGGATGGCCTGTTTATATCCATAGGCATTTGTGTTAGTCTGTTGGTTTTGGGATCTCTGAGAATTAACGTGACATATTTTCTAAGAGGTAAGGGCTATTAGACCCAGATTTTGGGGGTTAGAAACCTAGATCCACAAATTACTTGGTACTAGATTAAAGACAAGTGATTCAACAGCTCTATGTCTGTTTCCTCACCTGTGCAGTGGGTTTGAAAATAGTATCTGCCTCATAGTGTTGTTAAGAGAATGAATTGTTTGCATAGAATAATGCTTGATATGTAGGAAGCTCTAAAAAATGTTAGCCACTCAGTGATATGTGAGTGAATTACAGATTTGAATAGAGATGTTTTACCGTTTCACTTATTAGAAAGATTTTGGAAATCTTTTCTGTGTTCGGTGTTGTACTTGAAGTGCAGAAGACTTCAGGGATTTCATTAATCAACCTTGGACCAAAGTCTATAAAATTTTTCCTTTAAATATCTTTGAGTTTAAAAAGGTGTAATTGCTGCTTACATATGGAAAAAGTTGTTCATGACAGAAAGACTTCCTTGGCATTGTAGGTAAAGGAAAAGAGGAAACTAAGAGATCTTATGCGGGATGCTGAGTTCTCCACAGTGAGTTTCATTTCATATTTCTTGCCACAAGTTTTACCATAGAGTCGGACTAGACTGTGGGATGGGTTGATCAGAAATTTTTGGGTGACTTGGCATCAGATTCTAGGAATAAAAATTTTGTATCCCCCTGGACATTTTAAAATATGAGGTAATACAATGCCTGATAATTTGGGTCGGCACTACCGAATGATGGCACAGTTTGAACAATTTCTTTTTGACTCAAATAAATTGATCCTCAGGAGGACAGATTTAAGATTTCATTGATATAATGTAACATAATTTAAACATGTATCTTTTTGTTTGCTTCAACAGGGGGAAAAAAACAAACTTTAAAAATTTTTCTTTGATAAGTAGTTAAATTTAACCTCTAAATTTAATCGTAAATTTCCCTACTGCCACAAATCCATTATCTATAGGAGGATTTGGAATAGTTTCATTCTAAACAAGGGAAATTTTGTACAGGATGGTTTCATAATATGAAAACTAGAAACCACAATTTCAGTCAAATTTCAAAATGTCAAATTGTGGGAAACTTTCCAAAGAGGAACTGATTTACGGTGTCCATTTGTAGAGTTATGGAAGCGGGTTCCCTTAATGTGGTAGGTGTCAAAGTCTTTGACCACAGTAAATATCCAATAGATCATTTGTTTCTGTATGTTCATGCCTATTAGGTATTAGCTGATTTTTCCCTTAGTTCACAGTAGTGCCAGTGCCTGCTGCAGGGGTGGTTTGCCCTTGAGGGCACAATGGGGAAGCTGCTCAGTAGAGTGGGTAGGAGCACTGTCTTGGGAGCCAGAGTGTCTGAACTCACTTCCTTTTTCCAACTCTTAATTTTCCTGTGACCTTGGGTGGGCTATTTATGTTTGCTAGGAAATAGTTGCCTTCTCTTTACAGCAAAAATAAATAATAGTATCTGCTTTATAGAGTTATTCAGAGAATAAAATAAGTGAACATTCACCAAGTGCTTAGAATGCCTGTCACATGGGCGGTATTATATAATGTAGGTTTCTTGTTAAACGAAATTAAGTTAAAAGAAAATTGGAATATTGTGCACACGTGTGGGGATATCAAACAAAAGGAGGCAAGACTCAAAGAAGATACAGTGAAAGGTCCCAGAAATTAGGAGCCTACCGAGTGAGAGTAAACTAAACGTTTAAAATCCTATCGGGCTCCAAGGAAATGTAGTTAAAATCAGGAAAGTCACACCAGGTGTACTTTTTTCAGTGATTATATTACCTTATTCAGTCTTTACAACAGCCCTCAGAGATCAGTTCCATTTTAGAGTTAAGAAAATTAAATTCCAGAAGTCAAACAGTTTCCCCAAAGTCATGCAACCCAAGCCCACTGCAAATCCATGCAGTCTTGTTCCAGAGCCCATACTTGGAAGCTGCCTCACTCCCCACCCCCCGCCCAGAAGCCATAGATAGGGTGAATACGGAATTGTTTACCAAATTTTGGAGTTCTTGAGCTGGGAGGAATGAGCTCTGATGCTCTGATGCACGAGAAGGAACAATCAACTACAGAGTTTAATGGACTTGTGAGACTTCTGCTACAAAGTGAGGTTTGATTTTGAAAACTTAAGTTGGTCCAAAGCTGTAGGATCAGGAAGGAATCTAAGGCTGGGTATGGTGGTTCATGCCTGTAATCCTAGCACTTTGGGAGGCAGAGCCTGGAGGATTGCTTGAGCTCAGGAGTTGAAGGTTGAAGTGAGCTATGATGAATACAGTGCACTCTAACCCAGGTGATAGAGTGAGACCCTGTCTCAAAAAAAAAAACAAAAAACACATGTACATCTAATTCTATACACTGACTTGTGAAAAGCTATCTCAAAATCTTTTGCTCCTTCTTAGACTCTGTCTTAATGTCAGTGTTATTGGACCATTTCATAATATAACATATTCAAAGAAAACAGTGGTTTTGAGGGACCATGTTATTTAGCATTGTTTTAGAGTCAATACATACTATTATTTTCTTTTTTCCTGCCTTCTGAACCAGTTGAAAAATTACACACAGAATTCAGGGATTGCCTCAACCTAGGAATTTGAAGTTACAGTGAGTTGCCCAGGCTAGAGTACGGTGAGGCAGAGTGAGGTAGCGCCCACTGCACTCTAGCCCGGGCGATAGAGTGAGATTTTGTCTCAAAAAAAAGAAAAGAAAATAAATAAAATAGGGAATCAAAGAAGATACAATGAAAGGTCACTGAAATTAGCCTGCCAAATGGGAATAAATTATTGTTTTTATTGTAGTTTCCTTTGGGATTTCTCAGTTGGATCAAAGTTAACAGTCCAAGGGTTTTTGTTGATGTGACTAACTAGTACCATATCTATAATATCTGAAAAGATGAGAAAGTTTTTGCTTTCATTTGGGATGAAAGTTGAAGTGGGAACTCCTATACTTCTGTACTCATAGAAAAGATTTTTACTGCCCATCAAAGTATACCATGATACTTTCTCAGATTATGTGAAATTGTTTTAAAATTCCATAATAGATTAATCAAAAGCGGTAATAATAAGCTGAAACAAGTTATGTAATTTATCAATAAATGTAGCAGTCTGTTTTTATAAATAAAATCAATATTAGAAAATCTCTACATGTAACTAGAAACAGGCAATAATTTCACTGTTATCTGAAACATTTAATATTTAGTTTCAAACTTGTTATTACAAAAGGAAATCATGTATTTTAAAATTCAAATACATATATAGTACAAAGTGAAAATTAATCCCCCTTATATATACATACCAATGTATATGTGTACAAATATATATAAACATGTATTTATTTGCATATTGGATCTTTTGTTTCATTCCATGTTAGTACATGTAGACCGGCCATAATTTTTATAAATTGGTTATACTATATAAATTTCCTGCAGTTTAGTTGTTCCTCATGGGCATTTAGTTTGTTTATAGTTTTTCTCCATTAAAAACACTGGCTGGGCGCACTGGCTCATTCCTGTAATCCTAGTACACTGGGAGGCCAAGGTAGGAGGATCACTTTGAGGTCAGGAGTTTGCGACCAGCCTGAGCAAGAGTGAGACCACATCTCTACTAAAAATAAAAAGAAAAAAAAATTAGCCAGGCAACTTAAAACTAGAAAAAATTAGATGGGCATGGTGGTGCATGCCTGTAGTCCCAACGACTTGGGAGGCTGAGGCAGGAAGATTGCTTCAGCCCAGGAGTTTGAGGTTGCTGTGAGCTAGGCTGAGGCCATGGCACTCTAGCCTGAGCAACAGAGTAACACTCTGTCCTCTGTCTCAAAAAAAAAAAAAAAAAAAAAAAACACACAAAACCAATATTGTAGAGCTGTGGTCCCTAACCCCCTGTTAGGAAGTGGGCTGCACAGCAGGAGGCGAACTGTGGGTCAGCAATGGAAGCTTCATCTGTATTTACAGCTGCTCCCATTGCTCACCATTCCCCCCTTCCCAAGTCTGTGGAAAAACTGTCTTCCATGAAGCCAGTCCCTGGTGCCAAAAAGATTGGGGACTGCTGCTGTAGAGCACATATGTATCAACATATTTTTGAATATTTGTTCTGGCATATTTGTAGGAAGTTTCCTAGAAGTAGGATTGCTGGATCAAAAGTTATATGTCATAAGTGCACATATAAGAATAACATCTATTAGATGTCAGGCAAAGGGGAGGGGCGAGGGGGAGGAGGGGGCAGGTATATGCATACACAAAGAGGGCAATGCGCACCATCTGGGAGATGGACACGCTTGGAGCTCGGACTTGGGCTGGGGGGCAAGGGCAACGTACGTAACCTAAACATCTGTACCCCCATAATATGCTGAAATAAAAAAAAGTTATATGTCAAAATAGTGGATGATATTTTCAAATAGTTTTCTAGAGAGAGTGTACCAATTTGTAGTCCCATCAGCAGTGGGGTTCTCCAACACTATCATTAAAAATCTTTTCAATCAATTTGAAACTTAGAGGGTGAAAAAGCTGTGCTATATAAATATTACATTATTTGCTTATTAATGATGGTATGTATCTTTTCATATTTTTTGACCATTTTTATTGCCCTGGGAAATTGACTTTTCATGCTCTTTCCTCATTTTTAAAAATCAATCTATTTCTCAGTTGCTATTGATTAGTAAGTGTATTTCCAAATTTTAATTCCCAGTGGCAGCATTACAATCCCACCTTGGGCATTGCCAACTGACGATGATCAGCCACAGCTACAAGCATGCAATGCGTGATGATTGAGTGCAAAGCTACTAAAACACCTAGATGTATGAAGAAAGTGTTGTTTTTCTGCAAAGAGTTTTTCTTGTTGTTTTTAAAGTACTGATCCAGGGGTAGGCAATCTTCCAGTTAGAAAATTCTTATGTTTTTCAGGCCATGCAGGCGCCATCACAGCAACTCAGCTCTGTCGTTGTAGCACAAAAGCAGCCATAGATAAAAACCGAATGGGCATAATTGTGTTCCAATAAAACCTTATTTATGCATGCTGATGTTTGAATTTCATATAAATGTTATATGACATGAAATTTTATTCTTTTGATTTTTTTCTCACAAACATTTGAAAAAGGGCATGTGCAATATTCTGATAGAAGAATGCAGCGTTTAATGATTAAATCAGAGTAATTAGAATATCCCTCACCTCAAGCATTTATCGTTTCTTTGTGTTAGAAACATTCCAATTCTGCTTTTTTGGTTATTTTGAAATATGCAATAAGTTATTAACGATCATCACCCTGTTGTGCTACTGAATACTAGATCTTATTCCCTGTATCTAATAGTATTTTTGTACCCATTAACCATCCCCTCTTTATCCCCTCCTCCCCACTACCCTTCCCAGCCTCTGGTAGCCAGCATTCTACTCTCATAAATATGTGCAACTATTATGGACCTGTAACAATTAAAAAAAGTTAAAAAGCATTCTTAGATCACTGTTTGAAAACAGGCAGTGGGTTGGGATTTGGCCTGTGGGCTGCAGTTTGCTGATACCTGCTTTAGACTTTTTCTATAGGAAACCACTGAGAGAAACTGTTAGTAAGCAGCCTCCTCAGGACTTGTAAGCTACTAAGGCTATGGACAAGACTTTATTTTGTTGTCTCATCTTCTGAACTTTTCACTTCTCTCCCTGAGTCTGCAGAATTTGGCTTCACTTAAAAAAAAAAAGTGTGAAATGTGGGGTTATTGTGTATACTAAAATGGCTAAAGCTGGACATAGTGATACTTTCTTCGTGTAGTGAGCACTCCATAAATACTGACCTCTAAGACTGTCTTGAATGGATTCAATTTGATGTTTAATGTAAGAGTATATGATGTCTAATGTCTTTGAATAAAAACGTTTCCAGCAAAGTATGAATTAGAGTTTAATGTAAAATTTTCCTGTTATATATACATAATTATAAAATACAGGTAACTCCAAATACTTTGCAGTTATTTTTACAAAAATATCATATCATTAGCATTTTTGTTTTTTTCTCTCTTGTGGAAATTGTCATCTCAGTGAATTACAGGGTGTCCCAGAAGTCTACATACATAGGGAAAATGGGAAGTTGTACACCCTGTAATATAGTCCAAAGAGAAAGATTGTTCGGGTAGTCTTTGTCTACCCTGCAGTCCCCCAGAATCTGACCTCTGTGACACCATGTTGTGATTAATTTCAATCTGTTCTCTACTCCTGATTTGATGTGTGAAAGGGTGGGTCCACCCTTTATTTTCGTCATATGCAAAATAAGAAGGTTGGATTTGTTGATCTCTTGATTCCCTTCCAGCTCAAATATCCTGGTATTCTTATAGCACATGCAAATTTATACATATCATATTAGAGTGAACTGTATTAGTCTACAGAGCAGAAATGGCTACTGCTGTTTGTTCCAGCAGTACATAGATTGTGTATGTCTTTGACGCATGTCTGTGCATCTTCACTGACTTCATGTCTTCACTGTGTGTCTTCAGTGATAGCTTGTAATGGTGCTAGAGAAGGAAATGTGGCCACTTGGGAATACATACCATTTGGGGAGTTAAATGAGTTCAGCTTTGTACTGAAATTTAACTCAGCAGGAGTTGTAGTGGGTTTGGATAAAACTGATTATTATTGAAGTTCAGTGAACTTCTTTATTTCTTCTGGCATTATTTTAATATTTAGATATTGCTATCTGTGCCTTCTTCTGTTTGAGAATCACCTTTGAGGATCATGAATAATTGAGATAAGTGATGTGAACTTTCACATGTGTTATATATTTTCTTTATATTAAAAATATCAAATAATGACTTGTGTGGAATCATACTACATGTTATGTATATAACGTATATATAATAGGATTTATAATGTCAGCGCATTTTATCATTTGCATGTTATATGCAGAAGAGACTGTACAATAGCATGTAATAAAAGTGGTGGCAGTGATTATTTGTCAAATGGGTTTGATGTAGTTGTATATGGGGAGGTGAGTCATGGTATTTAATATCTTTGAACAAAGAAACTACAACAAAGTGTGATTTAGAGTTTAATGTAATTTTTTTATATCATAACACAAACAGGTAATTCCAAATAGTTAAATCACTTTCCTCTTAGTAGTTAGGCTATGCAACTTTGTAATCATATTTAATTTTTCTCACTAAGGGAAAATATTCATTAGCCCAAGTAGCAGGTATTTTCTAGAAGCTAATTAACAAGGAGTCAGTGATGGGATTATATCCATTGAAGGTGTCAAAATATTAGTTAAACCAGTTTCTCTAGTGTTAAGGAAATACTTTTTTTTTTAGTATTAGAATGTCATAAAAGTAACTCTCCTTTAATGACTTTGTTTGATATTTCTGGTCTTTATTGAAAAGATATTCTTTAAATCTCTATCTTCTTAATGAACCTTTTTATAAAATTCAGTCTAATCAAATACCATTTCAATTAGTTTAAATCCCTTAAGTTTCTGTGAATAATTAAGAATTAGTATTTATTATTGTCTGTGTATGTCACTAAATTTTTGCAAGTAGTATCACAATAAGGGACTAGGATATATAGAGAGGGAGATATATGCACACACATATATATCTTAAGTATCACTTTTGGTAAGTAGATTATATCAGGTTGATCATTCGTCCTTAGTTGATTAGCAAAAAATAAAATTGTGATCAATGATGTATTTTACAATAGATATTATCATAGGATTACCCATTTGGACAAAACTACACATCATGAATTCTGTATAGTTTTGCATGCAGCATGGCAGTTGGATACAATTTGTTTTGCTGCTACATAGCTATAGGTTAGGTTATTTTGCTACATTTAAAGATAGCTTTTAATACTGGAAAAGAAAATAAAAAATTGTTGTAGTCTTCTATTACTTTTTCAAGTTATTAACTTCATTATTTCTTAGTCAGTGTTAATATTTTTACATAGCGCTTTCTTTTAAGGAGTTATGATCACCAACAGATTGAAATATTTCCTCAGTTAATTTGTTTACATTGGAGTTTCTTCACTTGGGTCACCACCATTCTGTCCCTTTTTCCTATTTTCTTGGGATGAAGATGTTGCAGAACTGGGACACTTCACCATACTTATCAAGGAATTTCTGAAGGACTTGCAAAGGAAAAAATAGATGAATGGATCCAGGCATGCATTTAAGGACGTTAACCACAGAGTGCTCTCCTTCACATAGAACAGAGTATTTTCAGCAGCACAGTCAAAGACATCCCGGGTTTGGCTCAGGGTGTAAGGAATTCGGGCAAAATGGAAAGGAACGAAACAAATAAAGAATACAGCAATGATAATGAAAACTTTGACATTCACCTTTTTCCTGGGGACTTTCCCTGCTCCCCTTGTTCTTACATATGACTTGTATAGTTCTTTTGTAATGAGTGTGTAACATACAATGACAATTAAAAAATTAATCCAGAAAATGACTTGACAGATGTAATTGACTATTTCATGCCAGACCAGACCGAACTCTGATTTGAGGAAAGAGCATTTCTTCACATTCTTGTCTCTCGGCCTCCTGTTGGTCAGAATCATGTTAGGCAAAGAGAGTAAGAACATGAATGCCCAGATGACAACAGAGAGAATCTTAGCCCCCAAGAGATTGTTGGGATTGGATGTTTTAAATGGCCTAGTGGTCTTCTGGTAGCGATCAATAGTTATCAGTCCGAGGAATGAAATACTGATATACATCGTGAAATAAAATACGACAGAGGTAACTTGGCACACAAAGGTTCTCAGTGGTCCTGTTCCCAGTTTGGCATCACTAAGAATCTTAAATGGAAAAGTCAGAATCATGAGAAGATCGGAAATGACTGTGTTCTTAAGAAAAATAATAAAGTTTGATTTACTGCGGATTTGAAAGAAAATCCTCATTGCCAGGCTGTTTGTGATGAGTCCAACAAAAAACAGAACAGTATAGAGCAGTGGGAAGAGGACCTGGGTGATTTTGTAGTCTCTGGTGCACAGACTGCTGTTCCCAGGCACGGAGGTGAGGTTGCCGATGGCTTGCATTTCTTCTTTGCAGCCTAGAGGAGGGAGGAGGGGATGGTTATTTTCAGTCTGAGGTAGTTGATTTTGCTGGTATCTCCATTTTTTTTAGACACAGCCTCTAAAAATTGAGGTTTCTGATCTTTATTGTAGCAGTTAGTAGAAACACAGAAAACTGAATCTCAAAATATTTCATCTCAGCAAATATTCTGTCCCTAGAGAAGTGAAATGGTCTGACGTACATTATATGAAGTTATAGATGCTTTGTGTTTCTTATTTGGTGTTCGTCTCTTAAAGCACATTTCGATCTTAGTTAAAGCCCACCTATATTTATATGTAAAAGCCAGAAGGGAAATATTTTGGCCTTACTTTAGTCTTTCTCAGCTTCACTTCCATGCCTTTCGGCTTTTTTAGTTTCTATTCGCAGTCACTTTTCCTACACCATCCTTATTCCTGAGCTTCATTGACTCTGCTACCATCAAAGTATTTAAGGGAGAAATGACTGATAATCGCCTGTTAGAATTTTAAAGTAAAAAAAATTAAAGAAATTGGTGTAAATCACCCTTGGGAAATTTGTTAAATAAATAAGATACTGAATCACAAAAAAATAGCCAAAACATTTTCCGTTATAGTCGGAAGATATTCCTGCCTCTGCATTGCTCAGTCATCCATTAAAAAATTGGCCTCGTAAAGACTCATTATTTAGCTTCAAATATTTTAACCCATGTATATCTCATTTCCAACTTTGCTCCATGTATTTGAAGTTATTACATACATTTTTCTTGAATATCATTCAGTAAAAGTTTTAAAACTGTAAAAAAAGAAGGATGTGGCTTGTGTATATATGGTTATCAGCTGGCGTTCCTTACAACAGCCAGGGCGTACTTTCTAGATTTACGGGAGTGTGTAATGGTAGCTAAAATAAAATATCAAAACCACATTCTGGGCAAAACCTTGTTCTTTACTACAGGTAACTATAAAGAAAACTAACAATTGAATATGCTATCTAAATCTTGAAATTTGAAATGATATATGTAATCTTTTTATTCCACTAAACACAAATGAAGTTGATTCTACATAAAATATTATTCCTTATAATTAAACACAGTAGTGTTGAAAGTACTAACAACTAAATTAAAAAGAAATCATTTTCATGTAAAATATTTAAGTAGGACAATTTTCCCAAAATGTCAATGGAATTATTTTTTTCTATCCTTAATTATTGAAAGTAAAACAATCATGTTGTTACAGCGTGGCTTCAATTTTCCATACCTTCCCACCTGTTTAGCTATTTTTTAAAAAACTAAACAAAACCCAATATTTTATTGACACAAGATCACTGATTTTAACCTTTCTTGCTACTGCTATTTGGTCTTATGCGTTCATTCCTTGACTGTTTTGGAAATTCTGCTTCGCAAATGCTCATTTTACATAGATTATAAGTTATTTAACAAGTATTCCTGACATTAAGAATTTCAGCTCCCTCTATCGATATTTTAATCTCATTTTATACTTACGGTAAACTAAGTAAAATTATTTGTATTTTATTTCCATGCTTTGTATAATTTTTCTTAATGAAGAACTTAATGATTGTCTCTGACATCATTATTTCAACTTGCATTTTAATTTTTATTCCAAATACATGCTTCCATTGATATTGTCACTTAAGGCTTTCAATTTTAAGAAAAACTTGGAAAAAATTTACACACATATATCATAGTGTAAATACATATATTTGTCAAATACTTCTAGATATAACATTACCTGGTTACTCTGTTGATTCTGAAGGATTTAAATGTATCCAGTAAGTGGTAGTTAATGCAACCTGCGGAGTGGCATCTGGTATTTTCCTTTCAATGTCTTAGTTTAGTTGCCAAACCTCTTTGTGACAGAGAATTTGCTGAGTTTTCATCAGTAAAGTCTTGAGTGCTCTAGAGAGAAATAGAGGGAGAGAGAAAGAGGAAGAAAGGGCTTCACAATCAGAGATTACCTTCAAACACTGTGGACTCAAAGCTATGCAGGCACTGAATTTCTATCTGTCTGCTTTTAGGACTTCTGCTTTTATTTCCTCGTAAATGTGGGGCGAAGGTGGCTGAGAAGTCATCTTTTAAAAAGCAATTTAAAATCTTGCAGCTTTTTACTGAAACCTGCCATAGAGTCGATGATTTTTATAACTTGGAATTCTTTTGGTTATTTTCCATGCAAATGATAAATCCAAGTTGAGATCAAGCCTTCAAAGTCTGTGTCCTGGAGAAGGTTGCAAGCTTGCTTTCTTAGATGGTTATTTACCTGAAAACATATTGCTTTGAGCATTGGATGATATATTTCCTTCTAACAAGTAATGACATTAACTCAAAATGTGTGCTGGTTGGGGATGTTAAAGTCTCTTGCCCTTTGTTTCTTCCCTGGTTAATAATGTCATAATTTTAAATCTGTGTTTGATTAACTCCTTTGTAGGCGAAACAGTTTCCTCCCATTATAAATTATCAGATTTCAAAATTACGTTAGAAAAGAAAAGTGGTTGTATCCATTGCCAGGCTTATTATATAAAGTGTCCTTCGTGCTTTTCTTAATAGAATTTAAACGTAAACAAGCATTTTTTTTCTTTTTACCTAGCTTTGAGTTTTTGGGAAAATATATCATTAAATTAATGCATCCTTGTAGCACTATTATATACAGTTCTTTAATTTTTAAACCCAAAGGGCAAAGGGTATGGTAGGGATGAATTGAAGGGCCAAACTTTTTGCTGTTTTACCTTTCTATGAATATTGCTGTGCACATCCCCTTGCCCCCAATGTCTTTATCTGTGGTGTCCTTCTGTTAACAGTAGAATCATTTGGATGAGTTCCTTTACCATGAACACATGCTTTGGTTATTCTGAGTTTTGAGTCTGTCTCTCTCTGTAAATGCTAAATATCTTCTACAGTTGTTTGCAAAATGCAGAGTAGCAACTCAGCATCACCTGGGAACTTGCTAGTAATATACATTCTTGGGTACAACTTAGCCCCAAAGAATCAGAAACTCTGGAGTGCTCTAACCCCCGATCTGTATTTTAAGAAGCCTTCCATGTGATGCCCAGCACACTATAATTTGAGGACCATGGATTTAAATAGACATCATAATTTCGTTGCCTTTAAGAATTTGAAATTAAGCTGCGAATTTCAGTCACTTTAGTTGTAACTGTCAGTTGCATAATAATCCCTGTCTGTTGATCATCTAGAGGGGTTAGTTCGATATTAAACTCTTGGAAAAGTTTATACTAAAGTTATTTTTGTTGTTAAATTAGAATGTAAACAATTCTTAATTATCTTTCATTGTTTGTTAGAGACTCAAAATTATACTTTCTAAAAGAACTTTTATGCTGGGTATACTTTATAATAATAATTGCCAATATATAATTTGTTACACTGTCATTAATTAACTCATTATCTCAACTACTTGCTTAAGTAAATACTTATATTATCCTCATTCTCTGGACGAGGGAAGCTGAGCAGCAGAGTTCAATGGAGATGTCATTCCAACCCAAGCTGCCTAGTCCCAGAGCCTGCATTTGGAACTGTTCTGTACCTGAGAATCTTCCCTGTCTCACCTTTTCCTCAGCTCCCTCCCCACACTGAGACCCAGGAGTGAGAGATGATTGTCATGTGTGGCATGACTGTACTTTTTTCAATAAAATAAGGGTGATACTTGCCTTTACACCAAATTATAAACTCAAAAGGATGTTTATGATGTGTTTCTAAAATCTCTGGATGAAACAAGGCATTTAAAAGAAAATCATGATTATTTTCAACAAATCAATCTTTCGTATTAAAGGAAAACTCATTTAAAATACTTAAAATCATACTACCTTATTGAGAACTTATATTTCCAAATCCCTAGAAAGGCTATCAATAGGGATTTGAGGGATAAAAGAAAGGCTCCAGCTCTTGATTTACATTAACTTGTCTTTTCTCTGATTTTAACTCACAACCACACACCTATTTGCAAACTATCTCTGATAACATTTTTTTTTATTGGCAGATCACTGCCAGTTAGACCACTTGACCCTTGTAAAATCTTTAAGTGAAAAGTGTCTTAGGTTACAAAAGTATATTATCATATGAATAAAAGCACAGTAAGTTATACTCTTTAACTTCTTATTGATAAATAACACATACAGTTTGTATTATGGTTCAGAACAGAACTAAATTTGATCGATTTGGTTTTTTGCTATGATTAAGATGGCTTAGAAAAAGGAACAGAATTTTTACTTTTAAGTAATTTAGCTGGTTTATTTATTTCACCAAGTCTACTAAATAAAGGTAGTCTACTCTACCGAAAATATTTGCTTCAAATGGGATTGCTCTAAACCCTGAGGTCCTTGTAGAACCTGGTTTGGGCAGGAGGGCAGAGACATTATAATTGGGGCATTTGATAGCTCTTAGGTTGTTTTAGTTCTAATGGCTTGTGGTTCTAAATGTCGTTTTGACATTAATGAGTATTTTGATTGAGGACATGTGTTTTGAGATAATGTATAGTTATATCTGATAGATTGGCTTTATCCATCAGAGTATAGAAATTTAGGTTAGATATACAACAGTTTCTTGGGCATTGGGGTATTTAGCAAAAGAGAATGCTATCTCTTGTGATCTAATTACTTGACATCCCAGTCTTGGGTGTTTTACTTGAAATCAGTGGACTAGTATACATAGAGTTTAAACCTTCATCGGTCATACTGTGAGCTGGAAGCTATTGTAGAACAAAGGTTTCCTGTACAAATCTAACTAAATCAGTTTCCTATTTTCTTAATTTACAGAAAAGGCACTTCAATTCAGTTATAGTTATTAATGAGAAAAAGCTTCTAATTTCCTTGTTCCTTTAACAATTTCCTCATCCATGGGCATATTCGTTCTTTCTCCCCAGCCCAAGGCTTATTCGTGATAGAACATTTATTTGATGTTATCTTATTTTATACAAAATCATGTGGTATTAGAGAATCAGCTGAAAGAAAAGTTTGAAAACATCTTTTAAGAGTTTTCCATCTAATAAACTAATATTTTTGACTGAAATACATTGTTTTTAATGACTGGTTTTTACTGTTCTTAAAGATGAGGTAGGATGCTATTTACTTCATGATGTATACTGGGTTTGCATTTGATTATTTAAGCATATAAAATTAGGGAATATTGCAGGTATGAAATGCTATATTTTGTTTTACCGGAAGGACAAGTACGTCTACTTCATCTATTTTCCATTAGTATTTGGAAGAAAGGTAGCATGTTCAGAGTGAGATTTTATTTCTCTTCAGGGACATTAGTAATTTTAAAATCTTATGACTACCGGGTCACTGTTTAAATATCAGAAAATACGAATAAGGTGAAAGGAGAATATAGAACCCTTATAATCTCACCACTGTTATCACATCTTTGTCAATATACACACATTTTGACAATATTTCTAATCACTTATTTTAAAGAAATAAAGATGATTTAAAGCAGATCTCTGTTTAATTAACATCATTTCTTTCTAAGGATATTTGGCTCAAGAGACATATTTTAATTCCTGTAGTACCACAAGCCTGCCAGAGTTTTGGGCATACATATTCCTAGTTTGTTCTTCATCAGTTAAGTTTCTGTGAATGTGAGATAATGTCTGGAGAAAGGAATAATCTATCTGGAGGATGAGATTTTCAGAACTCAGTTTACAGGAGAGATGGCGCATTCAGTGCAACGGCAGCAGGTGGACTAGCGTAGAAGAGATAGCGTGACTTCTCCCATAATAGACCCTCCAGTTGATGCTTTTCCCTGCTCAGCAAATACATCCTTCAGGGAGTAACCAATAGAGCAATATTTGGGTGCTTATTTCAGATCCTTATTATTAGTTGCAACTATGCACCTTGAGGGTGTTTAAATACCAAGTTGAAAGAGTAGAAGTTATTGATACTTTTGGAAATATTTGGTATGTTTTCTTAGGTTGGCTTTATTCTCATTTTGTATAAATTGCTGTTTGAAGACATGTATATTTTTCTACTTGTACAAAAAAAATTGACATAAACAAATCTTATAGGCTGTTGAAAAATAGTAGCTTTTAAAATGTTTCTACCTATCCTCTTTGAAGCCTGGTATAGTAACTGCTATCATGATTTTCCTAAAAATCATAACTGTAAGCAACAAATACTGTCTTTACACCCCATGTAGAGGTTGACCAGTGATTCTTTCCCAGCTGCTCTTGCGTTCCAGTTTCACCCCCACACTTGCAACTCATGACTTTGCTTCTTGGCCCAACTCCCTGAGCATATCAACGTCAATGAACCGATTTGAGCTTCTTTGAGTTTCTCACTTCTTCACCTCCAATTTCTCTGTACTTTCACTGATTTTCCTTTTTTTCTGTGGTCAAGTAGAAAGGCTTCCCTTTCTTTTTTTCCATATTAATCCAGACAAGAGGCCCTTATGTCCTTCATCCTTTATTAGTTATCTGCTCTCCAATCTTGATTTCCTCTGTGGAGACATCTTTATTTGAGACATAGGTTTGAAGCAAGAGTTTGATGTTGATTGTCCTAACAAACTTTCTCTTTCCTCTCAAGCCTCAGTTCTTCATGCCCAACTCCTGGTAAATGTGGGTCACTTTCCTACCTTCACCATTTCACCATCAACTCTTACTTCAACCCTTTGTTTCCTGCTTTGTGCCCCTGCCACTTTAGGGAAACTTCTCTTTTAAGGTTCACACGTGGCTTTCAGTAAACAGGTCAGAGAGGTCACATCCATTGTGACATCTTAATTCCACTTGACATCATTGATGGTCCTCATTTTTTTTTCTCTTTTTTTTTTTTTGAGACAGAGTCTTGCTTAGTCACCCTGGGTAGAGTGCCGTGGCATCAGCATAGCTCACAGCAATCTCAAACTCCTGGGCTCAAGCAATCCTCCTGCCTCAGCCTCCTGAGTAGCTGGGACTACAGGCACATGCCACCACGCCTGGCTAATTTTTGTTTGTTTGTTTGTTTCTGTTTTTAGTTGCCTGTTTTTCTATTTTTAGTAGAGATGGCGTTGCACTATTGCTCAGGCTGGTCTTGAACTCCTGAGCTCAAGGGATCCTCCCGCCTCCGCCTCCCTGAGTGCTAGGATTAGAGGTGTGAGCCACCGCACCTGATCAATGGTCCTCATTTTTACATGTCCCCTCCTGGCTTCTGTGACCCTGCCTTATCAGGCTATCTTATTAATTATCAGAGCGAATATATACCATTTGATGGCTCATTTACGCCCTTCACCATCTCAGCTCCCTTGGCTCTTCTCTCCTAAAGAGAATGTGGAAGCTTTGCATCCCTCCCAGGACTTTATATGTTGCCCTTATTCCTGAGCTATCAACTCTACATTAGTGCCCACATCAAACCAATTCCTACACATTTACAGTACATTTCGATCTAACCCTCAAATTCCTCACAATTATGGGTAAATTCAAGAGCTCCCTGTCCTAATAACATACTATTTTTTTTCTCCATCAAATTTTATCTAGTGGGTACATTTTGAAGTCCAGTAAGATACACATTTACTCATTGGATTCAAATACCTGATCCTTTCCTAACTTCCTTCAGATACCTCTTGATTTTGCTTCTAGTCTTCATTCTCACTGCTACAGACTTAGTTGACCCTACAAACTTTTTTGTTCTTTCTGTCTCTCACATCTTCCCTTCAGTTTTCTCAGCACTCAGCTATCAGGTTAAGTTTCCTACAAAACTAATTTTTATTATCTTCATTTATTTTCTTTATTATCTTCCCTGCCTTATTCCTTTATCTATGTGTTTATTCATTAGTCTACTTATTTATTCCATATTAAGCATATTAAAATATTAAATGCCAACTCATTGCCTATTACGGAGAATATAAAAACGAATAAATCATACATCACAACCCTTTTACAAAATTACAGGGTGCTGTTGTAGAAGACAGATGTCAAACAAATACCTAGAAAATAAATGGATTACACTGTGATCCATGCTCCAAAGGCTATTTCTCTCCCCCTGCCCCCACCTCAGTTTTTCTGTGAAAAGGGTTTTCAGTGAACTGGAGTCACAGAGTGAAGGACCTGACACTGTATTTGTATGTTGCAAGTTAGCAAAGTGAAATTGAGGCTGTTGAGAGTACCTTAGGTGGAGGAAAGAGCTACAGCAAAGGAAGGAAGTGCCCCAGGGTCTTTGGGAAATATTGAGTAATGCAGTACAGCCTGGGTGCGGGGTGTGTACAAGAGAGGAGTGGAAGTCTAGAATATGAATTAACAGCAGTGAGCACTGTGTCCAGGATGATCCTAAACATTTTATGTACTTTGTCTCAGGTTTTCTCACAAAATCCTTACATGAAAGACATGCCATCTATTTTTCAGAGGAAAAATCTGAGGCTTAGAAAGGTTTATTATCTGGGATCATGGAGTTGGCAAGTGGCACAACAGCTTGTGGTCGTAGCTCTCTTAGCGTAAGGCTAGGGCAGTTACTGGTGCGGTATGGGGCCTGTGCGGTTGTGATGAACACATGGATCTTTCCAGGATGCCTTCCTTCATCACCCCTGTTTGGACTTCTAGGTCTGAAGATACTACTTTTATGATATTGAATCTGTGCTCCTGAAAGACAGGAAACATTCATCCTTGTATTTTCTCAGGGTTCCCAGCATCTTGTCTTGCCTTACATAAATAGTCTATAAGCGGTTTTTGAATAATTTTGCTAACATCTTTTCATCGTCCCTCACATAGACATTTACATTAGGACCGTTAGATATGTGCCTTAACTGAAAACAGCTGCAAAGGCACATTCCTGGCACTTCCTAGGTTTTGTACAGTTTTCTCAGTGCCCTACTGTTCCTTCACAGGGCTCATACGCACGCATCCTGCCAGACAAAAAAGAAATATATCAGTAATGCTCTGAAACAACAACATAAATTGGAGATTTGCAAGCAGCTCAGCTCATTCAACTGTGTAGCCACACATAAGAATCACTGACTATGTTGACTTTATCCTACAGTTAGGTATATCTTTTGAAAATTTTGGAGAGGTTTAGATACTCAAAATGTTAAATAAGAGCAGCTTCTGGGCACAACCTGCTCCCAGCTTTTTTTCCCTTTAAAGAAGCAAATTTGAACACCTGAAACATTAAGAATTATTTGGGGGTAGGGGTGTGGCAGGATAGATCAGCAGGGTTTACAAATGTCTATTTCTGGTAGTGTTTAATAAAAAAGGAACCAGTGCAATGGGAAACAGTGGCAAGCGTGTGCCTGAGCAAGACAGACTGACAATAAGAGACCGAGGGCAAAGTGACAGAATTGGAGAGAAAACAGGCTCTTAATTCGAGGTTGCAGAAGTGAAATGCTACTTTGTACAGAGTACATGTGGTGAAGTACTTGGGATCAAACATTGGAGCTCTGCAAGTCTGAGGTTTTTGCTGTTTGTTGCAGCCTGTATTAATTATGAATGCAGTGCAGTTTGTTTTCTCTGTGAGAAGTTCTTTTCTTGTGTCAGCTCCTTAGGATAAGATAAATACTGATAGGAAGGGTACAGATGTACAAAGAGTAAAGAAAGGAGATGTACTGAAGGATAGAGCTAGAAATTTTCTAAGAAAATGGAAGACTGTAAGATCCAAGGGAGAAATTGGAATAGAAAAATCCAAAGCCAGGCATAAGAGTAAGAACACATCCTGGACTACTTAACTTCAGCTAAGAAATGTGTTCACTGGTGTGTGTATGTTTTTGTTATGCTGTGACTAAATAGTTTTCTTTCCTATGTGGGGGAAAAATAGTGTTTGGATTCGCTGTGGGTTGGGAGGAAGTCCAGAAGGAAAGCATGGTGGTGTTTGCATTTTAACTATTTATCTCCCACCTAATGAGACCTATACACTTTGTCATTTTGTCATTTGGAAGTAAATATACATATATCTCACACAGTCCAGTTGGAAGTAAATGGAATATTTTTTATAAAAATGTTTGAGAATCCCAGCATGATTTATTATCCTAAATATAAAATATTTGTTATTACTATATATATATATATATAAGCAGGCTTACAAAGAAATAATATTCTCCTTAAGGGAAAAGTATGACTAGATAGTATGTAACATGATGTGCAATTAAGACTATGTTCAGTTTTAAACAATGAAAAGTTTTTCAATAGCCAAAACTTACTCTGTAGGGTACGCCCACATCAAGTGCTTCTATTAACACTTCAGGTCAGTTGACACTTTTTTTTTTTTAACTTTAGCAAGATCCAAACTGGAAAAACAAGGGTGTTGCCAGTGGAGGTTGAGGAGAGTTGAAGGGAGGGCAGGATGCCACCGCAAGCCAGCATGGAGAGGCTGTGGTTAGTGCATTTCAGGGATATGAAATGCAGCGCCACCCCTGCAGCCAAGGGTTTCAGAGTGCATTTTCTGTTTTTCAGGATGAATCTTCAAGTCATGAATGTAACCAGCGCACAATCCTTCTCTATGGAGTTGGCAAGGAGCGTGAGGAGGCAAGGCATCAGCTGAAGAAGATTACCAAAGATATCCTGAAAATCCTAAATAAGAAGAGCACCACAGAGACAGGGGGTAAAGGGCCTTCTTGTGTTTGCTCCCATTGTGTTGTGTCTGGTCTTCCCTCTTAGCACAATTTTTATCACTGTCACTAGAGTGTTTCCTCTCCTGAATGACTATCCACTGAAATGTGAATAAGCACATTTAAGTTTTAAAGCCTCGTTTCCATTTATAGTAACCCTTGGTAGATGTATTCTATACTTGTCTATACTTCCCAAATTTTCTGCAGTAGTAATACATGAAGTATTAAAGATGAGTTGGAAAACCCTTAGTCTCGAAGAGGTCCATTTCCCTATTTCTTTACCATCATTTTTCAAGCTTATAGTTTGCTTTTGTTCTGGGGCACTCATATTTGCATATTAATTGAAAATCATGACAGTGTATTTACTGATTTAGAAATATAATTGCTGTAGATAGTGATGGTTCCCTATATTACCAAATGATTTAAAGTAAAATAGAATATTGGGTCTTTGCCCTGTAATGCCTTCTTTATTTGGAATGCTCTTTCCTCATCCTTTTTATATAGTTTTTACAGTGAAGCTGTGCCTTTATATTATGTCAGCACATTGCATAATTGGAATTTTGTAATTATCCACTTCACATTTGCCTAATTACTTTTTTTAGGGTTTATTTCATGAGGCAGTCCGATGATTTAAAATATCATATCATTTTATATACCCCACTACCACCACTCGTGTTTATTTCTCTAATACTTAAATAACATAAAGAAAAGAAAGTTTGTGTTTGCCCTATGTAAACCACATTCTTCCCACACATGGTGTGAACCATCTCTAGGAACCCTACTGTGTTCTTCAGTACAAAATACTTTTTTATGGACCTCTCTACAGGGGACCCATACTTTAGACTTTAACAGGATGAATTGCTGGAGTTTGTCCACACTAGATCTTTCCTAGAGAAAAGTGCAGGTATAAATAATGCAAATAGCTTCTTTTTCTTCTTAGTAGGATTGCACACACAGAAACATATTGCAAGAGATAACATGTTTTTCAGTCTGCATATGGTGTCCTGGGTGTCTCATGTTGGAGATGATGGTCCTTTGTATCTGGTGGGAAAGTTACCTGCATATCATTTACATCACATTTCCTGATTCCCTTCTGTTGCCAGCTAAGGACCTTGAAAAACATTGTCTCTCTGAGGGAGCAGCAGAGAGTTGTGAAAGGGAAATGAAACCTGCCTGTTGTTAGCCTGTTGTTAGTGAGCTTGAAAAAGAAAGTGCTCTGTCTAAGAAAACTGTTTATCTGTCATTTTGCTGTTTTTTTCTCACTTGGAGAAAAGAGGAAACAGGTTGCAATTAGAAGGTTGAATTTAGAAACCCTGCAACTAGCTAGCAAAGACTATTGGAAACTACTTTTCATACACTTGGAAATGGGGTGGAGGGGGCACTTTAAAAGACTCAGCAATGCGTGTTTTATCTAAATTACTTTTAGAGGGTCTTTCCAGATCCTGTGGAATTTTGGGTTTTGGAATGCTTAGTGAGGTGGGAAGAGGAAGGAAGGAATGTGGTATTCTTTTCTGTTGAGTCTACTTACTTGCTTTACAGTTTTTTAGTGCCATGCTGTGGTCTGTTTTTTTTTTTTTTATCTTCGTACCAGGCCCTTAAGTAGGCAGTTCTAGCATATGAACTCAAAAAAAGAAAATCATTGTTGTCCTGTGCTGTTTTTGAGATATAGGTTGAGTATTTCCTATTGAAAATGCTTGGGACCTGAAGTGTTTCAGATTTTGGAATATTTGCCTATACAAAATGAGATAGCTTGTAGATGAGACTCAGCCTAAATGTGAATTCATTTATGTTTCGTATACACCTTACACGCATAGCCTGAAAGTAATTTTGTTTTTCCCTTGGGGGTGCTTAATAAACTGTGTCGTGCACCTGTGTTTTGACTGCACCCTGTGACATGAGGTCAGGTATGGAATCTTCCACTTGTGGCATCATGTCTGCATTCAGACAGTTTTGGATTTGGAGCATTTCAGATTTAGGATTTTCAGAATTGGGATGCACCACCTGTATTAATAATGGAAACACCACTGTGGGACAGCATCTGCAAGGGGATTTTTGTCTTTCCTTCATTTTACATAAAATTCCTTTACCAGAAAGATGTTAATTTGTGATGTAATGAGCTGCCTTCTGATAAATAGTCTTAATTTTAAATTACCGTTTAAAACCTAGTATGCGCACTAGAAGCTAGCTAACTGTACTTCAGATTAATGGAATCGTGCTCACTCTTTTTTCAGCAAATTGAGGACTGGTAAAGAAAACAGAACTTGTGTTAGCATGTGTTTGCTTTCTGGAAAAACAAATAATAATATTTTGAGGAATCAGCTCATTAAGATTGTTGTCAGATCAGCCAGGCCTTGCCTAGGGAAATTTATAATCTAAAGTTTAAATAACATTTCCAGTTGAATGGTCAAAATTCATTTTCCAAACCAGTTATGGTGGCTTGCATCCGTAATCCCAGTGACATGGGAGGATTGCTTGAAGCTCGGAGTTCTAGACGAACCTGGGCAAAAAGCTAGACCCTGTCTCTAAAAAAAAAAAAACAAAACCAACAACAACAACAAAAATGAAAAAAATTAGCTGGATATGGTGACTGTAGTCCCAGCTATTCAGGAGGCTGAAGCAGGAGGATTGCTTGAGCCCAGGAGTTTGAGGCTACGGTGAGCTATGATCTTGCCATTGCACTCCAGCCTAGATGACAGAGCTAAACTTTGTCTCTTAAAAAAAAAAAAAAAAGTTCATTTTCAGTTTGCATTGACTAGTCATCTTTTTTCGTTATCAGTGGTGTGTCTTTTGAAAATATTAATGAAGTTTGCTATAACAATCTTTAAAAGGCCAAAAATTTCAAGACTTAAAGATTTAACAAGAATGGAAATCAAAATTAAGCAACAAAAGAGCAAATTAACATAAAACAGATGAGGAAAATCTATGTATTATGACATTGTTACTCATGTAAATATCATTAATGTATTGAGAACCATCACTAATTTTTTATATTTTTCTTTTAAAGTGGATGTATATTACCAAGAATCAGTTACATCCTTTTAGATGAGGTTTGAAAAGTTAGCGATATGTAGATAAATGACGCCTATTAACACAAACAAAAAGGTGCATTTGGAAGTTCTTAGCTGAATCTACATCCTCAACTATGTTGCTTTTGTTTGTTTTGGTCCCAGAAAGGACTTAATTAATACATTAACTCCACTTTTAAAGCACTTTGTACACAAGACAATTGATTGAGCTCTTCAGCCTTGGATCAAAGATGTCAGTAAATGAAAACTTCAAAAACTTGGATATTTTAAATATGCTCATGACATGTGAGCAGCTATAGTGAAAGCAAAGTTCCATGCTTAATTTGTGCTTAGGGAATAGATATTTTAAAAGGTTTAATGAATTTGTTAGTTCTTTGTTGTTACTTGACAAAAGTGGTACAGGCTTGTAAGTTCTGTTACTCCAGCACCTTTTAATTCTGATTCACTCTGGTATCAAGGCTTATTTGCTTTTTGGCTCTAAACAATAATTACTTATTGTTGAAAGGGAAGTTTCTTACCTTTTGTTATTTTTTAAAACCATTATATTTGTCATTAGCGAAATATCTTTGAGTTCAGTAAAGTCTTGTTCACTTCTTGTATCTTTAATATAGAAATCTGTAGAGTGACATTTGTTCTCTGAAATGAAACTTTCCTAAATTAGAAGACAATACAAGTAATAGAGCTCTTGGCTTTAACTACTTAGAATAGTGTTAGACGTGACTTTAAAGATCACATAATCCAGCTTTTCCTTTTTGTTTTTAGATTTTTCTTTGTAAGTACGTATGTTAAAAATATTTAAAACCAGGATTGAATCTATTTTTGAATTTTCTTCTTGGAACTGTTAAGAAGGATAAGCGTCCCCCTGGAATAAACAATGTTTGTAATTTTTGTAATTGGAATTTTCTTCAAAACTCTTCATGCTAAATTGACAAATATAGAAGTCATTTAGTTAGAAATGCTCATATAAAGGCACTTTTCATGACAGCAAAAGTTAGGAATTATTCACTAGATTAGATAAATGGCAGTATAATCACACATTGCAATACTATACATAAGTGAGAATGATTAATTTTTAGAACAAATTAAAATTATTTCAACAGTATGAATCAGTCTTAACAGCATAATATTGAGTGAATTATGCCAGAAGTGAAAATTATATATTGTATAATTCCATTTATATAAAGTTCCAAAGTGAGCAGTAGCAATCCCAGCTGTTAGAAGTCAGGATCTTGGTCCCCTGGGGAGGGAGAAGTGACTAGAGAGACCAGAGGGGGTTTCTGGGGTTCTAGAATGTTATTTTATGATTTGAATCCCATTGCATGGGTGTATTTATTTTATAGAAACTCAAAGAATTTGTGCACTTTTTATGTATGTCATTCTTTAATAAAAATTATCCGTTAAAAAGTCTAGAGTGTCTATTAAATGGCAAATAACTTATCTACTTTATGTTTAATTTAGTTGGGGATGAAGGACAAAAATCCAGGAAGAACAAGCAAGAAGCATTTCCAACACTGGAGACTGTATTCACAAAACTCCAACTCCTTTCATATTTTGATCAGCACCAAGTGACATCACAGGTAGCCATTTAAAGCTGATTTATTATGCATTTGGAATATTCTGATTAAGCATATCTTTCATGCAACATAATTTTGCCTTACTTGGTTTAATAAATACATTTTATAAATGTACTTGGAAGCATCTCAAACTGTTGGGTAGTTTGTTTTTAAGTGTCAGGTTGCTTTTCTCAAAAGAATTAATTTTTATCATGTAAATATTTTTACCTTATAATAATAGTTAGCAATATATAAAATAATCCCCAATGTAATACTTAATGTTATTACATTTTGGTCCTACATTGCTATTGATAAGGGAGACATCTGTTGATGACTGAAATAAAATACTATAAAATTGAAAAGAAACCAGATATGTTTTGCTTTATAAATCCATTGATATTTAAATAGATTCATCTAAAAATTAATATTTTTAGTTCTATAACTACATCTAAAAATGCATCTAAAAATTAATATTTGTAGTTGTCCTGCAATTACAAACCACTAGAATAGTTAAGATCTATACCTTAAGGGGACAAGTTATCATATGTCTTCAAATTATAGTTATTGTAAGGAGGTTACTTGATTTGCACATTGTTTTCATTTTTGTAGAAATATAACATGATTTAACTTTCATCTAAATAGAATCACACAAATTCAAAGGTCTCACTTATAAAATTAAAATAATTTAAGTTAAAGATTGTTTGGAATGAATATTGGTCTTACAATTATTTTCACTATTGTTTGCACAGATCTCTAACAATGTGCTGGAACAAATCACAAGCTTTGCTTCTGGAACGTCCTATCACCTCCCATTGGCTCACCATATTCAGCTCATCTTCGATCTCATGGAGCCAGCACTGAACATCAACGGACTAATCGATTTTGCAATACAGGTGTCCGAGAGACTATATTTCTCTTATTTTTAGGAAGGCAAACCTACCAGGCATATTGGAATTTTAAATGAGCCAGTTGTACAGTAACACTGTTTTAAGGGCACAGTACATGTTTGAATAATCGAGACATTCTGAATTAACACTTTTGAACTACTATTTTAATCATAGCTGTGTTCATAGTTTTCTATTACATAATTACGACTAATGCTAAAATATATTCTTTAAAGATGTGACAGTTTTTGAGGACTTTTTGGTCTTTTGTTATTTTACTTAAGGAAAGATGAAAGTTTATTTACTTTCCATAATAGAGTATATTTTAGGTTAAAAGTAAAAAAAAAAAAAGCCTTTGTTATTTGATTTGTCCCACGGTATTTTTAATACACATTTGAGTTCATTAATTATCTTTTGGTATTAGTGAATAGAAATAAGACTCGGTTTCCATTGCTTATTCCATAAGAGGTGTTAACTTTGCTAATAAAAGGAAAATAATGACAAATAACTTCCATTTTATTAAAAAGAAGGGGGAGAGGGAGGAAGAAGTGAGGAGTGGGGATGTTCTCTAAAATTATCCAATTCAGAACTGTGGGCTGCCATAAAGTTTCAGTAACTTATTTCAGTACTGAGTACTTCCTGATTGTATACATCCTGATGTCTAGACAGAGGAACAAGTCTATAAATTGGAAAAGGATTAAAAATAAAAAACAATTTAATTCTTTGGGGAATGTTTTTTGAGACTGTAGTTGTATTAAAATGACTCAGTATATTCGTGGTTTATAAAATAAATGTCTTTCCTATTTGCTTTGGCACCTACATTTTTATTCAATCTTTTCTCCTGTTGTAGTTACTAAATGAACTGAGTGTTGTGGAAGCTGAACTGCTCCTAAAATCCTCCAGCCTGGCAGGAAGTTACACAACAGGACTGTGTGTCTGCATCGTGGCTGTTCTCAGGAGATACCATAGTTGTCTGATCCTGAATCCTGATCAGACAGCCCAGGTGTTTGAAGGGTTGGTATACAAGGTGTCATTACTGGTTTCCCGGTCCTAGAATGTATAATTTGTGATGAAATATCATAGTAGTTTTAAGAGAAAAATAGTACTTATGTCTGTTTCAGTAAAAACATAGTTAAAGAACACGTTTGCCAGAAAACATTTATCAGAGAAGGAAATACAAGCATACTGATTTATTTTTAATAAATCATGATTCTTTCCTTCCTTACCTCCCCCTGGTTTCTAAGAGGACAAGGCCAGTCATTTAAAGCACTGCCCAGCATCATGGCTTGTGAATAGTGAATGCTCGCAACTTATTCATTCATGTGATTTCAGTTTATAGTTGGACAATCTAACACCAGATAAGCTTTGCACACATTGTCATCTTAGAAATTTTGTTCTTTTATTTTATTTATTTGATTAATTAAAAATCTCTTGATAAGAGTTAACCTAGAACAAATGACTTTGTTCATTCTCAGCCTTTGTGTGTGTGTGTGTGTGTGTGTGTATGGTAGGCCAGGGTGTACTACACTACCACCAGTGAAGCTGGGCTAAGGAATTGCCTAATATCCCCATGAGAGCCTGAGCATAAGGGGACCAAAGAAGTATAATGAACTCTCAAAAACCTATTTAAACTGCTTTTTATCCACTCCCCACTGCTTTCCCCAGAGCTTTTTTTTTTAAAAAAAAGACAGCCTACTTTTTCTTTTTCTTTCATTTTTTCCTCCTGGCTGAAAAGAATCATGGGGTTCTTTCGTTTCATGTACCTTTTTTAAAAAATGACCTAGCACATGTAATCCATTTATACTTTATTCTAGAGTGGCATCAATTTAACAGCAGCTCTTCTGGGGGAAAACAAAATGCTACCTTTTATGTGTATTGAACATTAGAAAGTAAAGTCTGATAGTGAAATCTGATGCATCCCCAAAACTTTTAAAGATGTGAGAAAATATGTGTCTTAGAATTAAGGAAATACAGAATTAATTACTAACCCTCAACTACCCTATAAGGCTTGAATTTTTAGTATTATTTTATAAGTCAAAAAGCTGAGACTCAGGCCTGTTAAATGAACTGTTTGGTGAAGTGATGTAACTGACTCCACATGGCTAAAAAAAGTCTTTCTGTCTGGGAGCTCATTCGTGCTGTTTAATCTATACCCTGCTTTTTAAATAGTGTGTGGAAACCCATTAGTTCTTCATGAAATAAATTTAATGAGTTGTAACAAGTAGGTTTTGTTTGTTTTTTGTGTTATTTTGAAACTGATTTCAGTATAATTTATTCTGGCATTTTAAATTTGTCATTATTCCTAAAATCATATTTGACATTAACTTTGTTATATTTTTACTCTATCATACATAGTAAGGATAAGTATTTTTCCCAAAACTATCATTATGGGTTTTTTTGTACTTACGCGAATAAGCGTACTGGATCTCAATGTAACGTGTTTCTTAGCTCTGGCAAATCAAAGAAGTTGGGGGAACACCGACTGCTGCAATGGGTACCTAACAAACTCTCAATAAATACTTATTTACTTTAGTCAGAAAATAAGTCTTTGCTTTATAGGTTGTATCTGGATTTTTTGTACTTTATGTGGTTAACAGATTGATTGATTATTTTTTAATTATGTGACACTTTTGTTCTGATCGGCAGCTTTTTTCAGCTGTCAGGTGGCCCCATCCAGTGGTGTCAGTTCACAGGGACTGGGATACTACTTTGCCATTTCTTCAAGTAGTCTCCTGGGTTCCCCCGTGATATCTGATTCCATTGTCTTTCTTGGTCTCGACGCCCTAGGCTCTCTCCTGCTTTCCTCTGAATAGTGGAGAGAGGTCTGGTCCGGGATTCCAGAGACCTAAGTTCTCCTCTTGGTTCTGCTGTGAACTAGCTCTTTGCCTTTGAGCAAGTCACTTCATCTTTCTGCACCTCAGAGCCCTCTTTATGTAGTGAGGAAGGTGAACCTGATGATTTCTAAAGCCCTTTTCACTTTAATAATCTGAGTCACCTCTGACACTGTTAGTGTGGTGTTATGACTGAATCCTGTAATGAAATATAAGACGGTAGTGGAATCAGACTCACGGGTAAGTGGATGGACCACTAGCGTTTACTTCTGTGCTGTGCGGACTTTTGTGTTGTATCAACTATGGACAAAGAGGCCACAGTTTGGATTGGGGAAAAATGGCACAGAATTGGAGTAGTAATGGTACTTCTGAACTAAAGGAGATATAGAGAATGCCTCTAAAAGGAGGTGGCTTTAACCTTCTTATGTAAGGTAAACTTAAAAAAAATTTGTTTCTAGTTTAGATAAGTGGGGATTGTGACTCCAAACCATAAATTCATCAAGTTCATGCCAGAACCAGCTCATGTACTTGTAAATGGATTTCCCAGATTTACTAATTTAAAGAATTGCTCCATTACAAAGGAGTAATCTTGGCAAACGGACTCGGTTTATGAACGTTTTTACTGGAGAGATTCTCTGCTGCAACTTTCCTTTTTTGTCTTTGTTGGTGGATTCCTCCATACATGCCTTTTATATGGAGGAACTTCTTTCATTGCTTTTGTTTCTTGTTGTCAGCGACACTTCTAAAGATTTTTTTCATATCTATTTCAATGTCATGATAGAAAAAAACTGACATTGTATTCAGTTATTCACTATTTGCCATAATGTTTAGTTTCAACAATTTGATATCTTTTTTTCTTACCCAAGTAAAACATGGACATATTCTCATTCTAAAATAATGAAATGATAACACGTATATTAGCAAAACGTGTGTCTTATTTCTTCATGTATTTTTCTCCTCAGGTTGTGTGGTGTGGTAAAGCACGTTGTAAACCCCTCAGAATGTTCTTCCCCTGAAAGATGCATCTTAGCCTACCTCTACGATCTCTACGTGTCGTGTAGCCACCTCAGAAGTAAATTCGGAGACCTCTTCAGGTGGGTAGAAGAAAAATCGGAAGAACAGAAATGGGATCATGCCTATGCTTGTTAGTGACCCCGCCAATACTGTCACCCTTTTTAACCATGAAAACTAATTATAATTGTATCTATTAGGCAGTAATTTTGATATACTCAAGATTTGCTTAAGCCAACTATTAAAATATATAGTGACAATGAAAAATAGATCGTTATACAAATTTTAGCTCATAAACTTATCCAACTTTGACTAATTTCTTTAACAAATAATTTATTTTTAAGATTTTACATTCTCTACAAGTTTTATAGATTTTAGGTAAGTCGTACTAAAGTAGTGAATATTTGATGTATCTTTACATTTAAAATTTAAAATTCAAATTGAATCATAAACCTAATAGAGGGCTTAATAAAGCAGCTTTTTGTATTTTGCTGGATTTGTATCCCTCTTGGTTTCGATATCCCCATTTTCTGAGCTGTCTTTTTATGTTACTTTGGATAGCTTTAATATTCTCTGGTCATCATAGCATTGCAAAATTTTTCATTTCCTAGTAACTCATAGAAGATTCTATAGCCCCCATTCATTCTTCTATAACTTTTCCGGACCTTTTTTACTTTTGTTCTTTTTTTTTTTTTTTTTTTTTTTTTTTTTTTTTTTTTTTTTTTTTTTTTTTTTTTTTTTTTTTTTTTTTTTTTTTTTTTTTTTTTTTTTTTTTTTTTTTTTTTTTAAGAAAAATGATTTACTATTAGTAAATCACCTCTTCATGTGTTAAGTGTTTAAAAAATGACCATACCCTTGTTGAGTAACATTAAATCAATGTGCATTAAGTCAGGCAACCTGCTTTGTGTTATACATTTTATTTAATTCAAATTTAACTTGGTAAATACTATCCTATGTTTCCTAGTATAAAAAAAATAACTGAATTAATTATAAAAAGATACTGCAAATTCTGCAGTTAACCTACTTTCTATCTTGGACTTTAAGTGCTATCATTGTCAGGTCATGAATTTTATTCCTGCCAGTAAATCTTACCATTTAAGGGACATTTTAGTGTTTAATGAGCCAGAAAATTTTATTTCTAGAATTATTTTTATCTTCTCAATCCCTTTACCCAGAATTCATATTGAATTCCTTTTTGCTGTAGTTATAACCTATCACAAATTACTATGTCTATTCAGCTATGATTGCAATTTTGAGGTAAACTTGAGAGAAAATATTCTGTATTTTGCACTTGTATTACCTCGCTCAGAACATTCTTTCAGAGCTATCTGCAAGCTTACTTCTTCATTTGTCTCTCTGCTTCCTTGACCACCCTTTCTTAAATACCTTCCCTAACTCCTTTCATTCTTCGTATCACAACACTAACCCCACAGGTATTACAGGTGCCGAAAAGTAGATACTAGCATTATTTTGAGAAATTTTAGACTATTAATTATAGGTGGAAGGAGAGTGGGAGAAGGTACTAGTTGACAAAACAAATTTGGAATCCAGAGGGAGATAAGGAAAGAGTGATCAATTATAGTTTTCTTTGCTCTCTCATACCTCGCATCCAGTTTGTTCATAAATCTGTGAGCTCTGCCTTCCAAGTTTGTCTAGAATCTGATCACTCTTCACTGTCTGTGTCACTGCCACCATGGTTGTCTCTTGCTCGGACCATTGCAGAGTCCTTCTGGTAGTTTCCCTGTTTGTACCCTGGACTCTTGAGCATATTCTCAACATATTCACTAAAGGTATCCTTTTAAAACAAGAATGACTCCAAAGTTTCCAGTGGCTTCCCATCTACTCAGAATAAAATTCAAAGTTCTTCTCTAGCTTTAGGATTTACAGCATGCAATCTTGTTTTCTACCTCGCTCCCTCTGCTTACTCCATTCTGGCTACTCAGACCCCCTAACTGGTCCTCAAACACTCTAAGCGCACACCCACCTCTTATCTTGCTTGTGATACTTTTCCACAGGTCTTTGCATGCTCATTCTCACAGTTCATTCAGGACTCTGCCTCCCTGAGCATCCCATTTTACATAGCGTCTCTGCTTACTCTAAGCACCTTTCTTAGAATATCTTGAAGTCATGAATCTGTTCGTAGTTTGGGATTAAGAAAAAAAAAGACAAATGAAAGCTACATATGCAGAGAGATATCCATTAGTATACTAATAAAACAATGTTAATAAATTTTATCTGAAACACCTTAAAGTTGTGTGAGAGGAGTATTTGGGGGAAGTACAATACTGAGCACATCTATGATTGATGGAGCTTCTGCTATATGTCAAGCACTGTGCTGGTTATTTCCGTCAAGATCTTTAATTCTCACATCAACCCCAGGAAATAGAAATGATTTTCCCTGTCAACAAAGATTGTTCCTTATTGTGAGTTAATAAGTGATGAAGCCTATATTTAAACAAGTCATTTTGGCTTCTAGGTATGTGTCGCTTTCATTACTCTACCAGGTTTTTTTTGACATATGCAGTTTCAGAAGGAAAATTCTAGTTATTAGCTGAATTCCATATGTGCCTGCAGCAGAGAGTGGTAAGAATTATAAAGTGATCTAGATAGCAGCTACATTTTTATTAAAACATAAAAGTTCATCTAGCAAGAGTGTAATGAGACAGGAAGCCTAGCAATGAAGTGTGAGGAGATTACTGTGAGCCACAGAGTCTATAGAAATTGTGTGATCTGTGTGGAGGTAGCAGAGAGCCAGCTCTGGAGAAGTCTGCATTCTGAAAGAAACGGGAGGGCGAATCTTATTAAAACATTAAAAAGGGTAAGCAGAATTCTTTAGGATTCTAAAGACTGACGTGGATAGATGGCAGAATGAAGTGAGAAGTTGAAAGAAAAAGAGGTAATGCTTTACAATGTGCCAAAGTCTGTTTCATTAGACACTCCAGGGGTTCTGGGAGGCAGAGGAAACCAGGGGTGTGATATTAAGGAGGGAAATAGAAAAGAGCAAAGTTTGTTTTTCTTTCATTTTAGTGAGAAAGTGAAACAAATTATGAACTCTTGCTAAGTGAAAATGAACGTAAAGTTGAGTAGAAAGTGTGACAAGCGTAAGACGGGAAACGAGATGTTTACAAGAACCAGCCACCTTGTAATGCCCCTAGTTTTGAAAATGTCACTACTCCAAATTGCAAGCTTATATACTTGATCGATAGCCAACAATTTTTTACATAAGTTGTCTGCAAAGATGGGAAATGTAGAAGATTGAAATTACTGCCATTTACTGGGTGACTTTAGTCCTGTTAGACCAGTGCTTCAAGCATCGTTTGGCACAAGATTTATCTGGGTGATCTTGCTAAACATACAGATTCAGTACATCTGCACTGAGGCCCAGGAATCTCCCTCTTTGACAAATACCCCAAAAGTGATTCTGAACTAGGAGGGCCACATTTTGGTAAACATTGAATTGAACAATGTCTGTTAAAACTGTTTACCGTGCAACAGTTTAAGGTCGTGAGTCTATATGCCTTTTCATTTTTTGAGGGACTCATTCCTGGCTACTGTTTATGTAGGTAGTTAAGAATACAGAGTAAAAAAAAATAAAAAATAAATTAAAAAGCCATATGTCACCTTGATCACAAATGTGTTTGTTACCAAAAAGTTAATCTAAAAAATAGACTTTCTGCTGCATAAAAGAGCTCTTGAATAGAGAAGCTGAATGTTGCTTATGGATTTGCTATTTACAGCAGATATGAATAGCTAAGTTTATGTGGAATCTGAGCTTTGAAGTCAGATCATCCTCAGTCTTATCTACAGGACAGGACTGGAGGAGATCATTCTAATTCCTTCGTACTTCTAATACTCTGTATCTGATTCAGATGTAACTCATGGAAACATGAACTATTTTCTTATAGACCAGGCTTTTATAAATCTCCTAATGCTGCTGAGAAACCATGTGTAAGTTTTTAGGGCTGACATAGCAGTTTCTTCACTGGCATAGAATTTGTGTATTATCCACATCCCCCTACTAGAATGTAAGCTTCCTAAAGGCAGGGAACGTGCCCCTCTTTGACAGCTGTGCCTCAGTGTCTAGAATAGCCTCGGCACATGAACTTCCCCCGGATACCTAGAAGAAAAAGTTTTGCAGGATGTATAATTAGGACCAAAACACTGAATTTTCCTGATGTGTAATTGAATCCATTTTTATTTTTAAGTAGTAATACTTTCCAAACACTGTTAAGAGTCAATTGTTGGAATCCTTAATAAATTCTTTGATTCTTAGAGCATGTAAAAGGTAGAAAAGATTTAGAAAGTAATTAAAATTAGTAACCAAATGACTTGTTTCTGTTTTGTTCTTCTACCCATTCAGCAACTATTTATTGAGCTAATACTACATTCCAGGTACTTTGACCAGCAGTGATTAGTAAGAAGTTGAAATTAAAAACTCATATTGTGAATTTTCTCTAGGAATGCATTACAGTTGCTGCCATTTAATATATGTTAAGTGAAGTAGTTTTTCAGTTATTCTAGTTTTTTTTTCTTTTTTAACTTTCCTTCTTGTAACCTCAGTAGTGCCTGTTCAAAAGTAAAGCAAACCATATATAATAATGTGATGCCTGCGAATTCTAACTTGCGATGGGATCCAGACTTCATGATGGATTTTATCGAGAATCCCTCAGCCCGTAGCATCAACTACTCAATGCTGGGCAAGATCCTCAGTGACAACGCGGCCAATCGCTACAGCTTTGTCTGCAATACACTCATGAATGTATGTATGGGCCATCAGGATGCTGGAAGGTGAGATGGGTGATACCCTGGAATGCATGCTTAACCAAAGAATTGTTGCCTTGGTGCTTGTTTGAAATAAAAATCTTTACTAACTCTGTGGGCTAATGTTTGGCTCACACACATTTGTTTTTTTTTCATCTTCTTTTATTCCTGAATTTACCTTTGCTTTATCCTATAATATCCTAATCTAAGAGACAGTGCTTTTGGCTTATTGCTCAGGCATGAGATGTTTTCAATATGGTCTATAAGTATATGACCCATTTTCAAAATTTATAATACAAATAGTAAATACCTATATTTTGAAAAAAAAAATATGTATATATATATATATATATATATTTCAGCCTACCTAAATTACCTAGTAGACTTATTCACAGAACTAAAACTATCCCAGTTCACATCTGTATTGATCATTATTTGTTGCTTAACAGCATAAATTGTCAGAAAACATTTGAACTTCTATCTTATAAGGGTCTAAGTTATTTGACCAGTAGATATTTATGATATCCTTGAATCTAAGAAAATGAATGACTTGTTCAATGATAGTGAAATATGTGTTCATTTTGTATATCACGTGACTTTTTTTTTTTTTAATGTTACTTTCTATGTTTTATTTTTCTTTTCCAGGATTAACGACATAGCCAATTTTTCCTCTGAGCTGACGGCTTGCTGCACTGTTCTCAGTTCCGAATGGCTGGGGGTTCTGAAGGCTCTTTGTTGTTCTTCCAATCATGTGTGGGGGTTTAATGATGTACTTTGCACTGTAGATGTAAGTTTTCCTTTTCATTTAAAAACTGTGCAATTAAATATTTAGTTAATGGGTAATTTTTTTTTATTGTTTAATTGACTCAACTGAAACATTGTAAAGTATTTTTTCTTTCTCTGTCCAAAAGCAATAAACCACAGTGACTTTGCCAGGGATTAAATAAATGGAAAAAAATCAAAATAAATAGAATGGATAGCTTAATCAGTAGTAGAGATGCCAAGAGTTTCCTTGTTTCCTGAAATTTCCATTTAGCTGAGACTTCTTGCATAGGGATGATCTCTTCACAGCTGTTTGTTCTTAGTTTTTACCAAGCGCTTTGGGTTCTTCATAGCATAGGACATAATTTAACTAAATCAGTTTACATTCTGAAGAGAACCACTTTTATATTTTGAGTGCAAGATGCACTTTGAGAATATAGATTTTGTTTGGTTTCATAAGAATGCCCGGGTCTACTTTTTTTCTTTTTTTTTTTTTAAATTAAAATTTTTGCAGCATTGCATGCTCTAGTGCCCATGTCTAGATTCAGTGTGTCCAGTCTTTCTTGGTGATTATGTATGGAAGGTGATGAAGAGGTACCTCTTGTGGATAGCACTGATCTCCCTAGATACTGTGTTGCATCTATGATGTGTGAATTTCTTAAAAATCTATCTTGATTCTTTATCTATGTGAGCCTGCTATTATCACCCCTTGGAGTAGTTTGTGTCATACATTAGTCTACATTATGCATGGAAGAACTTTGTATATTTTTAAAGCTGCCCCTTGGTTGAAGGTTTACTGCCAAATTCTGGCTGTCTCAGGAATGGTTGGACAATCCTGTCTCCACATCCCCATTCTATGGGTACCTGTTAAGATTTTTTTTAAGAGACAAGGTCTTGTCACCCAGGCTGGAGTGCAGTGGCAGGATCATAGTTCATTGCAGCCTCACACTCGTGGGCTCAAGCAATCTTCTTGCTTTAGCCTTCTGAGTAGCTGGGACTACAGGTGTGTGCCACCATGCCTGGCTGATTTTTCTTATTTTGTGTAGAGACAGGGTCTTTAAATAGCCCAGGCTGGTCTCGAACTCCTGTCCTTAAGTGATTCTTCAGCCTCGGCCTCCCAAACTGCTGGAAGTACAGGCCACAGCACCTAGCCAATATTTTGTGTGTGTGTGTGTGTGTATATAAATATAAATATAAAACTGTGGCCTGCTTTTTCAGACAGAAAAGACCCAAATTTTTCTTTAACATCGTTCCTTAACCTAATGGTTGCTTTTTGTTACACTTTACCTTCTATTTCAGTCTGTTATCTGTAAAGTTGAAATTAATAATAGTATGGACCTCATGGTCTTGTGCTATTTAAATGAGGTGATTTTTGCAAATTGCTCACCATAGTCCCTGGCATATAGTACAAATCAATATGAAAGTTGCTATTATAGAGCTGTTTTTCTTACTGTTTTCTGCCAAAGTCTTGTGAGATCTGTAAAGGTAGAGATTTCACTGTGACTGAATTAATTCTACTCCTCTTTTCTCTTCTCTTTCTTTTTAAATTTAGGAGTCAGTTGGATACTTTCAAATTTGCTTTCAAAACTAATTTAATCATATTATAGAATCCTTAGTAGTTATCCCTGAAAGGAACTTCAAAACATTAGTGAGGCCTGTTTTTCAACAAGGGGGAATCTCCTTGTTTATCCTTGCTTCCTAATGGTCTGATAAATGATCATATTATATTCTGCCAAAATGTTTCAATTATGCTACATCTCTTAGTGATTACTTAATTTTGCATTTTTATTATTTTTGTCTTTCAATTGCATAGACACAAGTTAAAGCCCAGTTTCTTCTTTTTTTTAATTTTCTATATATTTTTAGTTGTCCGATTAATTTCTTTCTAATTTTAGTAGAGACGGGGTCTCGCTCTTTCTCAGGCTGGTCTCGAACTCCTGAGCTCAAACAATCCACCCGCCTCGGCCTCCCGGTGTGCTAGGATTACAGGCGTGAGCCACCACGCCCGGCCCTAAAGCCCAGTTTCTTCTGATAGCATCAGGATGTGGGCAAACATCATTCTTTGTCTTGCAAACTAGAAATAGGTCTAGAAGACAGTCATCATGATAAGTTATCATTTCCATTTATTGATTCCTGTTGGGATTTGAGATCTTATTGGTATTGCCTACATGCTCTTAGATATTAATCTTAGATATTACTTAAAAGGTTGTTAGGTATTAAAACCTGTCAATGTTTTTCTTGAAGGTGAGTGACCTTTCATTCCATGATTCATTAGCTACTTTCATTGCTATTCTGATAGCACGACAGTGTTTCTCCCTGGAGGACGTCGTGCAGCATGTTGCACTTCCCTCTCTCCTAGCAGCAGGTAAGGCGACGTCCTGGAACAGCACTTGTTATTTGATTGATGTCTTGATGGAGTGTTTTTTAACTATTAAAACAGAGGAAAAGGAGTATTTGAGGGTATGTACACTGGGGATTGGTGTGGCGTTAAGATAGAGGTGGTGGAATTATAATAGTTGCTCTATACAGAGTAACATGGATCCCTGTGGAAAAGGTTGGAAACTCCTATTTCATTACCTTTTTAAGGAAATACTCAGGTTTCTAAGAAAAGTATAGCCAAGGCCTTACTTTCTTACTGTAGGGAGGACTGATTTATATGATTCCACAAAATTTAGGTTAGTAGGAAACCTGAAGGACTTGTTCTTGAATATGTTAGAAAGCTTGCTTTTCCTATCCTCCTCTCCCAGCTTGTGGAGATGCGGACGCCGAGCCCGGGGCGAGAATGACGTGCCGACTCCTGCTTCATCTCTTCCGAGCTCCCCAGGCCTGCTTCTTACCTCAAGCAACGGGTGAGCTGGCAGCTGACAAATATCTGATAATGTTTTCATTTGGAGCTGTAGGTTCTAAAATGACCAACTATGCTGTCTCTTGTAATTTCCTTCCTGATTTTTGTGGGCTTGGCCTGGGGGTGATGAAGGTGTGAGATGATGCCATTGAGAGGGCTGTCAGCACCTTTCATTGAGGTAATATCAGGATGTATTGAGAAATATGAATCAAGAGTTAATACACAATAAAAATACCTCTGCTCTTACACCAAGCCATGCTGGTGGGCAGCATAATCCTCTAATATACTGTGTATGTTGGTTCTGACCCACACTGTGTCAGCTTAGGGCAATGGTGATTCATTTATTCCTTTACTAAGGTAAAAGTAAAAGGAATAAGTAAGAATTATAGTGGTGTTAGTGAAGTGTGTTCCTAAAGATCATTTCCATACTGATATGTATGTGTCGGTGTGAGAATCAGTACAAGTGTATGAAAGTCCTACTGATCTTATTGATACATCTCCCAGAGGAGCAAAGATATTGCTTTAATAATTAAAAAGAAAAGGTTAAGTAAGGAATACTGGCAGTGTTTCTTCATGAATCTGTGAAGTATCAATTAAAGCAAGCTAATGGCAATTAAGTGCCCACAATCTAACAATGAAAGGCCTTGCTGACTGTAAATGATTACAAAATATTGTTAATGATGGTGAGGAGACTATTAAAGGTCTGTTGTTGTTTCCACAGGCAAACCTTTCCCTGGAATAAGATCATCTTGTGATAGACACCTCTTAGCCGCGGCTCACAACAGCATTGAAGTGGGAGCTGTGTTTGCTGTTTTAAAAGCAATTATGATGCTTGGTAAGACTGTCCTGGCCCTAAGCTTCTTGGTTAATCACCAGAAATGGAGGCAAAATCATTTGTGTTCAGGTTTAAATCTAATTAATGTTATTGGAAACATGGTTTTGTTTGTTTGTTTATCCTCCTAGAAAAATTAGTTGGCTTTGCCCCAGTCCAAGTGCAATCAGACCCTCTGAGGATTCTGCCCTTTACCTACAGTGATTCCGGGGGAATTTCGATGTGACACAGAAAAGTGGTAGTTTAATTGTATGATGTCTTACTCTGATGCAAAATAGGTCCTCAGACCCACAGTGTTGTTTTACCTTCATTCGCTGGCAGAAACCACACCTCGTGAGGGACAGGGTTGACTTGGTGATGTAACTAAAAGTTTAAATTTCATCCAGATTATATTCCAGGATCAGAACACCAGAAAACCTGGGTCTTAATCTTAGTGTTTCTGCTTCTAGTTGTGACTCTTTACAAGTTTTTATCCTTCTATGTTGATTTTTTCATGAATCAGGCAATAATTACAATGTTGTCGATATTATTGATAAAGTGATATTAGCTGTCACAATAATTTTTTTGCCTAATTCATAATGTCCCAGATATCCTTTACAACATTGTTTGTGTATATTCTCCTGGAGTAGTAGCACTGCCTTTCTGTTCATTTAAAGTGTAATACCTTAAAATATTATTCTATAAACCATAAAGAATTTGAATAGTTAGGAAGTCTTGAATTCAGATTGCCCAATTCCAGTTTTGGGTACCTTCTTTTGGCCTTGACTAAATAATAGTTAACCTCTTATGTTCCGAAGGAGCTACCTTTGATTAGAACAGAAATTACTGAGTGGATAGGAATTGTTTTAGATGAGTCTTAAAGAACATACTTGAGGAGATAACTCTGTCCTGCTTGAGAAATGTTATTTGGTGATGATGAGGATGGATAACAGAATTTTCATAAAATAAACTATGGAAAGTTCACCTACAAGAAAATAATTGTAATATGTTATTATATAATAATATACTAAATATATACTATACTGTATACTAAATATATTATTATATAATATCGCATTATATATAATATTATATATGTGCGTGTGTGTGTGTGCTTTTGAAATACCCATGAATTTTGTAATAAAAAGGAAAAGTTGAGCCACATCAAGGGCCAGAGTTCTCCTCTGAGCTTAGGAGCTTGGAGATTTATGTAGCCAACATTAAATGCTCATTTCAGTGAGTAAAATTCTCTCCTGTGATGACGTTTGAAGGGAAAGACAGCCAGTCAGTTCTACTTAATAAATAAATGTTGGGACCATGAAGATAGGGACTGGCTTTTTTCCTGTGGTATTTCTAATGCTCATCAGAGAACCAGTAGAGTAGGTTTTCAATAAAGTTTTGTTGGAAGTGTGAATCCGTAAGTGACAGCTATTTTTATGGCAGAAACCTAGATGAGCGCCTTCTAGACACCCAGACACTGGCCCTTGATTTGTATGACTGTTCTGATTCGAAGTAAAATCTGCCACCTCTTTAAGTACGCAAATAATGTGGAGAGTTCCTCAGGTCTGGGTAGTCAGTCGAAGGTCAGCAGAGCCTCAGGTGGGCACTGAACACTCAATTTATTCTATTGTCTGTACAATAGCAGAAGGTTCTGGCGCATTCTCCCAGACCTTCTCTTGTTATCCTAACTCCTACACTAAATGAAGATCTAGTCTGAGACGGGCAGAGGTGTTTTTTTCTTAGTTTTTGTTTTTGCAGAAGTTTTAATTAATCTACCTCATCATGTTCTAATCAGTGTCCTCTCAATTCCTATCCACTAGGATGTATTTTGAGTTAGGGAGATGGGACAGTTATCTCAAATTTAGTTTCTAATTTCTATAGTAGTTTAATTTGTGTGTAGAGATATTTGTTTATATCTCCTAAGGGAGAAAGGATACTGACTTTTGGTACTTTTTAGAATTTGATATTTCCTTCAGCCCCTGAAGAGCTCTGTTAAATTAACTCCTGTGGGTAAAGTGAAGTTAGTACTCTTTGTGTTTGTATTTTAATGAGAAATATGATATATGAATGAATCGAAATATTTATTTCTCCCCTCCTCTTAAGATTTTATAAGTATATAGTCATTAAGCCATTCTGATTGTTCAAATTTTTTTCAGCAGAGTTAAAAATTTTTCTTGCTTGAACTGTGGGTTTAAAAGGCTTTCTACACTAACCTGGGCTTGGTTTTGCTCACTTATTGTAGGCAGTGAAGGCCTCATCTAAAATCATTCGTTGGTTCCAGGAAACTTCTTGTCAAAGCTTATTATGATAGCGTGGACAAATAGGCAAAAGTTTAAAGGCTCTGCTGTCATTTGGCAATCCTTTTTACAAAATTGTATCACTCTCTTTTAAAATGTGACCGTTATTTGTCTTTCATGGCTAAAGAAGATTTCTTATTTCTAGCTATTCAAACATTCTGTTCAGTTTTTCCCCTAGAACTTTGTCATGAGGGAAACACTTTCCTTAGCTTCATTTCACTGAGTATATTAGAGATTTATCAGGTAAGGTTTTCTAATTTGGATGTTACAGAGAGGAAGGTAAAAGACATGGGTTATTCAATGAATGCCCTACTTTTCAGGGCTTCCTTAGTATGCATTGCCCTTTTCCATTCCCAGGGAAATAAATCTCTCTTGTCAAGAAGTTGATAGTAAGGTGGGCTAAGGCAAAACTTTTCTCTTGACCTATGGATAGAAAATAAGTCATTGTAAGAGAAGAAATGGAAAAGGGACATCTAGAAGGGTGAGTAACCCATTTTTTCCTTGTCTATAAGTCAAATGAATTTGAATACATTCATGCTTGAGACATTGGTGGAATCAATGTTCTGTGATTATTAAGTGTGATTCATAATGGCCTTTCCAAGTTTGAAAATATATTTAATTCTGTAAACAAAATAAGGAATGAGTCTTGAACTTGCTTTTTTTCCATGTCTGATAGAAACTTCTCTGGATTCTTGCATTTATTTTATTGATCCATTCTCTCTATTGCTGAACAACTTGGCTATGCATTAATAATAATACCATTCACGTATTTTAAATCCCCGAGAGCTAGTCTCGTTTGCTTCTCAACTATTTGACAACAGTTTGAACTTCTGTGATTTTGCTTTTGTGATTCTGTTATTTAGGAGATGCCAAAATTGGCAGTAACAATGTCAGCTCTTTAAAGAATGATGACTTCACCATGAGAGGTTTACGACGTGATGGGAATGCTGATGATATCTGGACTGCCGCACAAAATTCAAAAGCCTGTGGGAAAAGCATTTCCATAGAAACTGCTAACTTGAGAGAATATGCTAGATATGTACTGAGGACTATCTGTCAACAGGTATTCTTTTGATTTAATTTCCTTTTTACTTTTAATATGTAACTTCTTTTGGAGTGAGCTACTCACTATTTA
Organism: Indri indri; assembly: GCA_004363605.1. Lineage (NCBI taxonomy): Eukaryota > Metazoa > Chordata > Mammalia > Primates > Indriidae > Indri > Indri indri. The sequence goes on along the minus strand of RJWJ010001649.1, from coordinate 79,840 downwards.
GGAAACTTGTACATAGGTGGTCCTTTTTTCTCTTGCTAACTGTATTTTGAAACAATTTCAAATTTGCTGAAAAGTTGCATGAATTATTTAAAAAAAACACACAAAAAACTCTGTATATATCTTCTACACAGATTGACTGATGTTTTACATTTTGCTACATGTGCTTTGTAATTCTATTTGTTTGGATGAATGTGGGTCATATACCTGTTTTTTTTCCTGAAAAACTTAGGAGTATGTGGCATATTTTATTCTTCTTTATGTTTGAATACTTCATTATTTATTTCATTAAATAACCAAAAGACAGTTACTAAAAATCAGAAAATTTAGCACTGGTATAGCAATTTTTTCTTATTTATAGCCCACAGTCTGATTTTGTTAATTGTCCCAGTATTACTGGATTTGTCTGAGGTTTCCTGTAGACTAGCTTCAGATTATGCATCCCTGGCCAAGATACTGCAGAAGTAATGTGTTCTTTCAGGTAATCACCTCTGAAGTTACTTGATGTCCGTTTGCACCTCATTGATGATGTTAATTTTGATCAAACTGTCTCCATTGTGTAGTTTCAAGATTTTCCCACTATACAGTTACGATCTTTCCCCTTGCAATTAATAAACAATCTCTGGGGAGACACTTTGAGACTGCAGATTTCCTGCTCCTTATCAAATACCCCCACCCCTCATAAGCACCCATTTGATTCTTATCCAAACTAGTCTTTATTATGATGATTGCAAAATGGTGATTTTTTTTTTTCCAAACTCCTCCTCTCCCTCTACAGTATCAGTTTTTGTTATGTGTTAGGGAACAGCTTACCCTTCTCCCCTATTTATTTATTGATTATCCCATATGGCTTATAAGATAACTGTCCTTAGTTATTATCATGTTCCAATTGTCCCAGATTTGTCTAGCTGAATCTCTTCATCATCTTGTACTTTCTCTGCCCCAGGCCCAGAATCACCCATTCCTCTAAGGAACCCTGGTACAGAATGGTACTTAGAAACAGTATCTGGGTAGTTCGTATGCTCATTGCTATGGGGTATCATTACTTCCAGGACCCTTCAGCAGACAGAGCTAGGAAAAAAATACACCCATACTTATGAGTGAGTGTGTGTCTGTGTGTAAAATTATGGGCTCATACTGATGTCTTCAATTCTAACCCAACCCCCCAAAGTTGTTCTTTGTTTTCCCCCATTCCACATTAATATCACCTTCTTTCACAGTAAGAACCCTGAGTCTCAATGACGTCAACCCATTTATTCATTTGTTTAATTCTACAATACACCTGAAATAGCTTTAGAATGGTTACACATACACCTCTAGGAAAAACAAACCCATTAAAAGGAGTCGAAGGTGTGTTTGCAGTTCGTTTTTCTCTAAAGGTTTACAATATTGTGTTCAAAAGTTATTTGAACTGTCCTCTTCAGTGTGTATGTTCTTTATTTTAAATAGAATTGGGTTCATTTGTTTTTTGTTTGCTTTCAATTTAGATTCCTGTTTTTCCCCAGCTCTGTCTATAGGATACCGTACATACGCCAACATATGTCTGTCAATCTAATTGCCATATTATTTTTAGGAATGGGTAGGAGAACACTGCTTAAAAGAACCTGAAAGATTATGTACAGACAAAGAACTTATATTGGACCCTGTGCTTTCAAATATGCAAGCACAGAAACTGTTGCAGCTTATCTGTTATCCTCATGGCATTAAAGAATGTACCGAGGGGGACAACCTGCAAAGACAGCACATTAAGCGCATTCTTCAGGTAAACGGTGTATTCTAAAGATTGTCTTTCTGTCATTTGACACATTCTTTGTGATTATAAGAAGAGCTACTTTCTCTCTTTTTTTGTCATTGCTGACTAATTTCTGACTTAGGTATGATTTTTTATCCCCCAATTTTCTGTGGAATTGCCACACTTCATTGCTGGGTAGATATAGATGCTACAAATTGTATATAATCATCAGATAGATATCAGTATTTTAAGTTGGTCCTATATTTACATGAGAAATTAAGTTTGTTGAGGGATGTCTTAAATATCTTATTCAAGAAATATTGAAATCATTTTGGAATGGGGTTGGCTAGATAACTGGATTTTGAGAGAAGAAATGCTTGTCTTATTTACTTCTAGTGCCTACCTAAGTCAGACACATTATTTTAATGTTGCTATATATTTCTTTGTGTCTATGTTGAATGTATGCAATCATTGACCCATACAAATTCTTTTATTGTGTATGATTCTCATTCTTGAGAGAGGGAATACTGCAAGGAATTATATTTTAACACATGTTCAATATTCTTAATGTTTTAATTCTTTCTATTTTTCTCAGAATCTTGAGCAGTGGACATTGAGACAATCCTGGCTAGAACTCCAGTTAATGATCAAACAGTGCTTGAAGGACCCTGTGAGTATATATTGAAAGTGTGTATAAAATTTTATGAAAAGCAAAAACATGTGTTTGAGGATAAAGGAATATGTGTGCTAGTTCTCTTATGTCTAACTCTAGGGCTCTGGTTCTGTGGCTGAAATGAACAACTTATTGGACAATATTGCCAAGGCGACGATAGAGGTATTCCAGCAGTCTGCAGACCTGAATAATAATTCTTCTAATTCTGGCATGAGCCTCTTCAACCCAAGTGGTATTGGGAGTGCTGATACAAGTAGCACACGGCAGAATGGAATAAAGACATTTCTAAGGTATTTTTTCCTGTGGTTTTATTGGGCTATCGTTAATTTTTCACATTACCAGTTAATTTTATTTGTGTAACACAATTATTTTGTCATTAAGCTGCAGCAATGTGAAGAAAATAATTACTTGTAAGTGGCAATTATCATTATTTAATAAGTTAAAGGGTGAAGCTGGAGTAGATGCTATCTTCTCATTCTAAGTGTTTGGTTAAGTAGGCCCAGACACATTGGGACCACAGATGAGTTCAGATTTGATTCAGGTCTTCAGTGTCCCTTAGACCACTGTGTTCTGTGGTATTCATTGCATAGGAAACACTTTTTCTGCATTTTTATTAATTGGCAGTTTTGTATAAATAGATCATGATAACAGAACTAGAACCTGTAGGCATATGAAATCTTAAAGTAACCCTTTAATTATGAATGGCAGTTTGATTTGTGTTTCATCATTTTGGTATAAAGTATAATAGTGAATTTTAAAACTTAAAAAATTGGTTATCAGTATGCTTAAACATAATAACATTTCCTATTGTAACCATAATGGGAAAGTGTATTGTTTGTTGGACAAAAGGATTGTTTCTAATGAGAGAGCCAGAATCATAGAAAAACACTAAAAAATAGGTTAGCTGTTGTATCCTCCCAGAACCAAACCCTTTATTGCTATCCATTAGCATAGATGGAAAGTGTATGCAAATGTCTGGTGTTTGGAAAAAAGAAAGATAGTAGAGAAAGGGCAATGTTAGAATAGTCTGTGTGTTGTGCATCAAGGATTTGCTTTGGAGTTTCTGTTGTATCTGTGAGAGGAGAGATCAGGGGGGCTTTCTCGCATGTAACATCTGTTTCTGATTTTAGTTCCTCTGAACGCAGGGGCGTGTGGTTGGTGGCCCCCCTCATCGCCAGGCTGCCCACTTCTGTGCAAGGACGAGTATTGAAAGCTGCCGGGGAAGAGCTGGAGAAAGGACAGCACTTGGGTTCTTCTTCAAAAAAGGAAAGAGACAGACAAAAACAGAAAAGGTATGGGTGGAAGGTGTGTCTCTTTATGTGAGAGTTTAAAGAACAACTAGAAGACCTAACATCCTACAAACATACGTGGTCATGTATGTCCATGAAATTTAGTTTTCAAACAGAATTGGAAATATTCTGTTAGGCAAGGCTCTGTTCCTAAAAAGTTCCAGGTTGTGATATCTAGTACATTATTTCTTAATTCTGCCTATGTATCCAGATCACTGCTGAACTGTTAAAAATAACTGACTTCTCAGCCCCACTTCAGACCAGCTGATCCAGATCTAGGTAGCTACCTGGTCCCTGTATTTTATTTTTAATAATTTCTAATTTTTTTTTGTTACTTGGGTATTTATGTTTAAAATACATAGAATTTATAATTTTGGTCCCTGAAAGAGTTACTAATATTTTTGACATTTAGGGCTCTTGTTGTAGATTAGATATTAAAACTTCCGAGTCACCAAAACTAATATTTTCTTAATTTATTTTATGCCCAAGAAACAGTTTCAAATAATTACATTTGAAAACTGACCATGTTACTGAGAAAGAACAAAACTTCACTCTAACATGAAAATGCCATGACTTTGGCAGCCCAGGAGTAATTAAGAACACTGCAGTAGGTGCCATTTTGACCTCTTACAAAATGCGCACTCCTCTATAAAACTCACTGTATACATGAACTTTTAAAATTCTCACAGCAATCATTTGTGGTAGGTGCTCTCCTTTTCTCTTTTTTACAGTGGAGAGACTGAGGCACTGCAAAGTTACATAAGTTGCTCCAGGACACATAGGGAAGGAAGTAAAGGCAGGGTTTAAACCCAAGCCATCTGACATTTGAGCTTGTGCACTTAACTATAGTATTTTTTGGTAGAGACCCAGCACTGTATGGACTATATTTTGTTTGTCATCTGATTTCTTTCACCATCTTTGCCAGTACTAATTAAGCAGGAGACAATTTTAATTTTCAAATTATATTTGCTAATGGGCGATTGTATGTACACTGTCTTACTTCCCACAGGGCGGGCAGATGGTATTACAGAGAGTTGTAATACCAAGCCAGCAGCTCTCAGTTCTGCCCGTGTAAGGCGAAGCTGGTTGAAATATTTTGGCCTAGACCTCATTTTAAGAAATTTTTCTTTCCACTGTAGCACTTACTTGGTTTGCCAGTATGATTTGTTGGTTCTCTGATTGAAGACGTTTTATTAAAATGCCAATTTTAAAGACATTTTTTACCAAATACCTTAAAACCTCTTTACCAGTGGAGGCCGTGGACTGTGTTGGAGCTGTGCACTAGAGGTTGCTAGCAAATATGCTGCAGAGTCCTAGCTCTATCAATACCCTGCTGTTTGGTCTCAAGACATGTGCTAAAAAAAAAACCCACCAAAAACCAAACATAAGCACTACACGTATATATAGGCCTATTTCCTCACTCTAAAATGAGAGTTTTGTAGGAGAGTTTTAAAAATTTTTCATGTATGTATCTATCAAGTGATATTCTTTATGGTATGTCTTTGTAAATTCTGCTTATTTATGTAAAACACAAATTCATTATCTTCTTCCCTCACTCCCCCAACACGCTCACATGCAGTATGGATTTGTGCTAGTTCGGGAATACCCTCAAGGGCAATAGAACATATTAAGTTATTTAGAAGCATTATAGTGGCTTTTAATCTTGTAAGTACAGACATGATTTAACTTTTCAATAGTGTTTGCCTGTTTACCACCCCTGTCTTTTTTATCTAATAGTAAAATAAATAAGAGCAAATAACCCAAGGGAAAGAAATGAATGTTGCAACAGGAAGTAATCCATTCTTTCTAACTAGATCTGTTGTTATTACTTCCTTTGTAGTATGTCTCTTTTGAGTCAACAACCTTTCCTCTCACTGGTACTTACCTGCCTTAAGGGACAAGATGAGCAACGGGAAGGCCTCCTAACATCACTCCAGAATCAAGTTAACCAGGTAAAGTATAGTATAATATTAAGTCAGGCAAATCTCTCTCTAATGGCATTCGTTTATTTTCCTTTCATATACTGAGATTAAACTAATAAGAGCACATGTTTTGATTAGATGCTGGGAAACATAATCCATGCCCTATTGTCCTACCTACGCACCAGAAGTTTAATAATTTTACAATATTAATTATGTATCTGATAAATGTGTACAGACTATAAAAGCAAAATTTTGTATGTTGCCTATAACTTTGAAGTGTCTGCTCCTCTCCTAACTCTGTGCCACAGAGAGGACCTGGAGCAGTCTGTGTTGCAGTAGGCATGGCAGTGAGACAGAGGAACCCTTGTCCAGCTCCTCAAGCTGGGATTCCACGTATCGGGCATGGTCTCAGCTTGAGCTCTGTAGGTTCAGAAACTCAGTGTTATTGATGCCAACTAAGTGAACAAAAAATAAGTCAGAGCCATTTTGGTTCCTTTACAAAAAATTTGGACATTGCCTTTTCACCAACTACAGTTCTCCTTGTCACTGTTTGGAGCATTCGCATCTACATACTGCAAGGAAATTGAGTAATCACATTAGAAATTGGGGAGCATGGAATCAAGCAAAGTGGATATATAGGTCTTGTGAGATACTTTATCCAGATGCAGAACCTAATTATCTCCTCCTTGTGGTGCTACGTTTCTGTAACATGTCTTTCCCTTGAATGGTGCTGGATGGACATGGACGAAAAACCCTAATCTTATTTGGTCCTTTCACCGTCTCTCGCCTTTTGGATATGAGAGATTGCTGCTCTATGTAGCAGCTATAGTGATCCTTTTTAAATGCAAGTCACATGTTACTCTGGTGTCCAAAGTGCTTCAGTGTTTCTTATTACACCTAGAGTAAAAATTAAGCCCAACATGATTTGACACTGGCTCTCTCTTCCACCTTGTCTCCTACCAGTCATGGCCTTGATTGCTCCACTCTTGTGGCATTGGCCATGTTACTGTTCCTTGAACTCTCCAAGCAAGTTCTCATTTCGGTGCCTGTGCATCTTTTCTTCCCTTTAGCTGGAAGGATCCCCTCCCAGATATTAGCATAGCCTCACTTCATTCAGGTCTCTGTTCAGACGTTACCTCCTTAGGAAGGCCATGGCAGCCCTCTCAAAATAGGACCACAGTCATTCTTTGTCCCCTTGTCCTGCTTCATGCCGCTTGTTACACTTATTTTTATTTGCCCCACTTCTGTTATGTGAGCTCCATGAGAGCTTGTGTGTTTTGTGACCTGCCTTGTACCCTTAATTCAGCGTTGGGAGAGGTGCACGTCTTTTGATTTGGGAAGTGCTCTCTTCTCAACATGCAGTGTATTTATAGGTCATCTGTCGGGTTGGGTTACTTCTGCATGTGACTCATTTCAACTCTTTTAAGATGATTCCTATTAACTACCTTGTTCCAAAACATTATAGGTTTTTTGTTGTTGTTGTTTTATTGTTTTCTTCATTTTTGTTTTTGTTTGTTTGGGTTTTTTGTTTTTTTGTTTTTTTTTTTTTGGCTCCTGTCATCTTATTCTAGAGTATTGCCCATTTGTGGCTTCCTTTACTAAGCAAACTTTTCCTTCTCTAGCATTAGTTTGAGTCAGTGAGGAAATGAGGAAGCAGCTCACTTTATAAATTATTTGTCTGATGTCTAAGATGCTGTATTTTTCAAAATGCTAGGAAGCATTATCAACGAAGACATGTCGATAATATAGCAAACCTCTTCTTTCATAAAACATCAAAGTAGTACCTTTGCTAGGGTTCACTGCATGTCTTTAGAAATTTAACACAGAACTGATGCAAAATATAATTCTGCCTCTCCAATATTTATCTTCATAAGACCAATGAAATAATGTATTTAAAAAATATTTATTAATGCTTAATTTGATAGCCTGTAAATCATTTTCCCAGACTTAGTAACAGGATATATAATTAGATAAGATTCTCTTCTTCTGTTTAGAAAGGCAAATAAACAAAGAAATAAATAGCCTAATTTCTTCTGCATGGAGAAAGAGGAGGAAAGCTAAAATTTTATTTAGCTTTGTTAATTTGTTAAAGTTAAGAAGTTATCATTGGCAGTCAGTAAAGAGCTCAATTTACCTTTAAATGTGACAAAAATTCTATTTTAACAGGAGAAAAAAGGTGGGTTTTTTTTTTTTTTTCTGATCTTAGATTTTAAGTAACTGGAGAGAAGAACGATACCAAGATGACATAAAAGCACGGCAGATGATGCATGAAGCATTGCAACTCCGCCTAAATTTGGTAAGAGACATTTCTAGTATCTTCCCTCCATTAAACATATCTATATGTGAAAGTAACTCCAGCTTTTCACTTCTCCTGTGGGCAAAGTCTGCGTTCTGAGGTGAGGCCTTCCACTGTTTGCTCTCTCTGCTTCCCTATCTCTCAAGCCATCTGTTTTCCTTGCTGCTTTCCTTCCTGTCTGGTTAGACTTCTAGACATTAACGGGTATTTTAAGTATCGATTTGCCTTCTTGGCCCTCTGCCCTTGTGAATCTTTCTCTTCTGTTTGTACTAAGAGTAGGTCTGATAGGACTACTATTTTGAGATGTTAGCTTCTACTATACTCATTTAAAAACCGTAAAAAGTCCTTTAACTCAACATCTTGTCAAACTTTCCATCAAATTGATCATAAAGACAAATCCCACAGGGATTTTTTTTTACAGAAATTTAAAACTTCTCACATGCATTGCACATGGCTTTGAATTTCTTTTCCCACTGGGCAAGCCCAAGTGAAGGCTCCTCTCCACAGAGTAGATGGCTTGCTTATGTTTTGGCAATTGTTTTTAACCTAATTCCCCACACTTGAACTGGTAGGCCTGAGGGCCAAGCTCACCATTACTTCTGTGTTAGTGGATATTTCCATGTGGTATTATGATAGCAAGCTTAGATTCAATAGTGATTAACAACAAACGCAAAGTTATAGATAACCAGATTACATGGCTTCTTAGATACTCTTCGTATGTAATTCAGCTATAGTTGGATAATGAAAGCTAGGTATCATGAAATACTAGGAACAAAAGAGAATTAATTGGTGCCTGCACTCAGTTACTCATTCATTCCTCTTTATTTAATTTTTGGATGACTGAGCTGTGCTGAAGGAACTAAAAAGAGTAATACATATACAGCTGAAAGAGAGAAGATAGGATGGTCCATAAAGTAGATCATTTTTTTTTTTTTTTTTTTTTTTTTTTTTTAGCTAATCAGAATTTGGCCAGATAAAGTAACAGGGCTGGTATTTTCTCCTGCACAGAATGCAAATTTTTTGTTGTATTTCGTATGCCAGGTAGGAGGAATGTTTGACACGGTGCAGAGGAGCACCCAATGGACGACAGACTGGGCCCTCCTACTCCTGCAGATAATTACTTCAGGGACCGTTGACATGCATACGAACAAGTATGTTTTCATCATTTCACATTTATTTTGCTACATGTGTGCATAGTATAAGTTTTGATATACTGCTGGCAGATTCTACCACATCTTTCTTACTTAGATACTTAGATACCATTAAAAATACTTGCCATGAATAAAAATGCTCAGTTAATTGTGTCTTGATATCGCTTTAAGATGAAAATACTTATTTTCTTTCCTCTCTTAGTGAATTATTCACAACTGTTCTTGACATGCTGGGCGTTTTAATTAATGGAACGTTAGCCTCTGACCTATCAAATGCGTCCCCAGGGGGATCTGAAGAGAACAAACGTGCATACATGAATTTAGTAAAGAAACTGAAAGTAAGTTTGTGATCAGCCTCTATTATGAGCTCATGTTGTTTATGGATTTGTTATCTAGTGCATTTTAATTTACTACTCATTAAATATAATGTTATTTATTGTATTCAACTTAATTTAATGTAATTATTTTGCTATTTGTTTTATCACAGCTTACCAGTACCCAAAACTTAAAAGCATGTAACCTTGATTTTTCTTTAAAAAAATTATATTTACAAAACATGTTTAATTTTTAAAGGAATTTTAGAAATCCATTATCAAATATATACCCAAAATACTAACATTAAATTTAGAATAAACCTATGTGTGGACTGGCACATGTAGTTGAAAAATAATCATCTGCATTGATATTTGTAAATCCAATTCTTTCGACTAACCACTAACACAATCTTCAAAGCAAACTGTAAAAAAACAACACGAAAATGAAAATCAATAAATCTGATGACCTTACCAGTAAAATAACCGATGGTCACCTTGTGATCTGACCCTGGATACGAGAAAGTGTTCCGTCCTGCAGCTCCTGACTTCTGATAGCAAATGCTACCCTGGATTTTTGTCATTTCAGCACTATGATGTTTGTTGTGTAACAAGGATGCCTTTGTATGTGTTCTATTTTTTACTGAAATAGAAGAAATGAAACACACACCACTTTAATTTGGAGCTGCCTCAGAGACCATGCTCAGCGTATAGAGAACATGCCAGCTTTAAAAAAAGGAAACGTTTCATACGCTAACTTCCTCCTTGTTAACTTTTGCCTTCATTGTAATTTCTGTACCACTTTCTCCCTCTCTCTCTTTCTTTAGAAAGAGCTAGGAGACAAGCGATCAGAAAGTATTGACAAAGTTCGACAGCTGCTACCTTTGCCGAAACAGACGTGTGATGTCATCACTTGTGAACCTATGGGTTCCTTGATCGACACAAAGGGAAACAAAATTGCTGGATTTGACTCTATTGATAAAAAACAGGCAAGAGTAAATGTTTTTTCTCACCTATAAATACATCTAAAACCAAATACTTTTTCTTTTCTTCCTGTAGGATGTGTAAAAGTGCAATTGGCATTGACATTATCATATAAATAGGTCATATCTTTGAAGATCTTTATTTAAAATGTTTATCTGAATTTAAGTAAATTTCTGAAATCCACTAAGGGAAAACTAAGTAAAAGCTTAGTGTAAAAAAAATAGCAAAGACTAGTTCTGATTTTACTTCAGGTTTGGAAGAGAGTATGTTTAGATAAGAAAATTTTTGTTGATTTCTAGTAAAATTATTTTAGATATTATGATACTCCATATACTTATCAGTCAGATGATACTTAATAGACACTTGTTTTATATATGATATAATATTAATGAAGTTTAAAATATGAGAAGAGTGGTCATTTGTTCTTTCAATGATCGTTGAGCAACCACAGGAATTCTGCAGTCACCAAGATGAAAGAAGGATCTCCTACCCTCAAGGGGAAGTAGATGGACAATTACAGTGTAATGAAATTTGTGTGTCTTGGTACAGAGAGAGTATTAGAGGACGCTGAGGAAGAGCCATCAAACTTAGACAAGGGGGAAGTAGTCAGAGCAGAGTCCCCAGAAAAATGGAAACATGAGTTGTTCTGAAGGATTAAGAGTTAGCTGGGATTAGGGGAGAAAAGTGTGGTACAGACAAAGAGAAGAGTTTATATAAAGATATGAAAGAATGTGGCTTATAGGGGAAATGCAATTCTGCAGTAATTTAGAGTAGCCTGAGGAGCTAATACCAGTGTGGTTGTGGAAAGGGAAAAAGCTAGAGTCATGGTCCAGTTGAATTTGTAGTGTCAGTGGGTGCCCTAGTGATAAGATGTCAAGAATCCATTTGGGATTCTCAGGAAGGAGTTCTTGTCTCAAGACAAATGTCAGGAAATAATCAATTTACAGGTGGCAATTCAACTTTGGTTTTGGATGAAGCCATTCAGGAAAGAGCAGAGTAGGTAAGAATAGGAATGCTCACATCTTAAGGAATAACTAACTGAGTAGTTATTTGGGGGACCACTTTGAGGAAAAATGTTTTCAAATTGGTATATTAGGAAAAGTACCAGGAAACATCACCAGTTAATGTTAAAAATAAAAACCCTTTCTTTGCAGAAACAGAAAAATAGTTTTTCTTCTAAAGTCAGTAAATATAAGCTTGAGTTGAAAGATTTTATTTGTACCTGCTGCTACAATTTAATTCTATAATAATATTACTTTATTCAGAGATTGGCTTATTAAATACATTAAAAGTCCAGTATTAAACCAAGTTCATAAAGGTTCGGATTGATGTTAATATGATGAACCCAAGAAGAGGCTGACTGTAACTTGACTCTTAAATTTGATGATATCTTAAAAATAATAGAAAGGTTCCAGAGGTTTATAACTGATGATAATTTAGTGTGGTTAAGATCAACTTTGCAGTGTACTTTAGATGTTTTGGGTTTGGCTAAAACTAAATGAAAAATGCATTTATAGTAAAATACACTGGACTACCTTGTGTTGCCAGAGCAGAGCATCGTGTGGTATAAACAACTGTAGAAATGAGCTTAAAGGTCTGAATTCTATCCACTGCTCTCCAGTGCTCTGGGTGAGTAACTGTCTGCTGTGCGCTAGGGTTCTCTAGGACCCACACCAGCTAGAATCTTCTGAATCCGTGCCCTAAGCAAGCCTGGCCTGTGAATCAGGAAAAGATCTGAATGTATTGTCATAGAGCATCATTTTACCACAGGGCCTCCAGGTCTCTACGAAGCAGAAGGTGTCCCCATGGGACTTGTTTGAGGGTCAGAAGAACCCAGCTCCTCTGTCCTGGGCCTGGTTCGGGACTGTCCGAGTGGACCGGAAGGTGATCAAGTATGAGGAGCAGCATCACCTCCTTTTGTATCACACACACCCCATGCCCAAGCCCCGAAGTTACTACCTCGAGCCACTGCCCCTGCCTCCCGAGGAGGAAGAGGAAGAGCCTACTTCTCCAGTCTCTCAGGAACCGGAAAGGAAATCAGCCGAGCTGTCAGATCAGGGAAAAACCGCAGCAGATGAAGAGAAGAAAACAAAGGGAAGGAAGCGCAAGACGAAGTCAAGCTCAAGAGTTGATGTAAGTAGGGAAGTAAAGAGAACCTTGGCTCTGTAGCATTCAGGGTGAGATTCACTAGCGCCCAAATGATATCCCCAGAAACATTACTAAGAGCAGTGCAAGCTTTGTTGTAACAGGTGTCCTGACAAGTTTCTGTAGTAATTAACTGAATGGCACACAATGCCTTCTCACGACAGGCTTAAAGCCTTTGATTTTTTTTCTTCCTCTGTTTTAATAACTGTTTCATTTTAGGCTTCTACTATGAATAATATTTAGTTTATATTTTAGTTCCTGATAATTTTCTCAGGTTTGAAAATTTAATTTTTCAAACTATAAAATCCTTTCACATGTTTTTAGTATGTCTAAAATATTTATTGTATTTTGAGTGGCTGACATGTTTTTAGTATGTCTAAAATATTTATTGTATTTTGAGTGGCTGATATCTGTAGTAAATTAACATAAAAAGCTCTATTTGTTTTTCCCTTTAAAAGGTACATCTGACATATCCAATAGGATGTTCCTTAGATTTCATATTTTACCATTCTATCTTTCCCTTCTCTATATTCTACTTCTTTACCATATTTTCAGACTCTATAAAAGATAAAATAAACCTAATTTAAAATAGTTGCACTTCTTGCTTCTCTATTAGTATTCCCTACCTATAACAATATTTTCTTTAAAACAACAGAAATCTACTTGATAGTAATTTAGAAATAATTTTAAAAAACTTGAGAAGTAATGCTTAAAGTATCTTTTCATCTAAATTCACCAGGAAAATACTTGAGACAGAATTCGAGACATTTTTCTATAAAGTTCAAGAGTGTTCTTGCTGCACAGTGGAAGAAATATTCATAGTGTAGTTCAGACATTCATGATACTGCTCACCTATATTAGGACCAAAACATATCTTTTCCTAGCTGGTAGCTTGGTGATTAACATTATTCTAGAAATGACCACCATCATGTTTGGATGCCCCTTGAACATCAGTGCCCTCTCTTCATTCACTCTGCCTACTAGTATTTCTTTATCTTGAAGAGATGTTCACTATGGTCCAGACTGACACTCCTACAATCCAGGGTGTCCTAGCCTGTTGATCCACATGGAAGGGCTTTTGTTCTCTTCAGATGTAAAAGCCCTGAAATCTTTCTCATTCCCCAGTGGATCCCCTCTTCCTATCCTGCTTCTGCAGCTACCTCTTTCCAGTGGGATATATTCATTGGTAAAGTTGCCGGGAACTGAGATTTTGCTTCTCCTTCATCCTCTGGGGCTAGAGAAGGAGGGAAGGTGAGGGAATTGAGACATTCAGGTATGCTCCTTAGAAACTTTGCAGCTGCTATAAGGAGGATGCACAGGCTGAAGGGCTGTCTTCTTTAGAGTGCCGTCTCGAAAATTGCAAGTGAGATACCACCTAGGCCAGGCTGGGCAGTGATTCTGAAACATCGTGGGCCTTTCTGGCATAATTCTCTTCCAGACTCAGGGTATCAGGAAGGCGGCCTGAGATAAAATGATCAGGAGACTTAGCAACTAAAGGTGGTGCTTTTTCAGCTGAGGGTGTTGTTCAATATTGGTATTCCAAATGCACTTTTAGTATTTTAAAAATGATGTTCAGAAGAGATTCTTTTCCATCTCTGCCTGCTGCAAGCCGAGTAGTTTTTAAATCAAGGGAAAGTTTAACTTGAATGAATGTTTTGCAGAGAATATACTGACACTGTTGCCTTCCATCTTCCCCTTTATAAAAACAGCCTTGTATACTGGGATAGAAGGTATCTCAAATAATAGGAAGAATTTGCATTAATTAGATGTATGGTGTGTGGTGTTAGGTAACTTTTTTTTAACTTTGTGTTAAAGGAATATCCACAGAGCAACATATACCGAGTGCCTCCTAATTACTCACCCATCTCCTCCCAAATGATGCACCATCCACAGTCCACATTGTGGGGTTACAACCTCGTGGGCCAGCCCCAGCAGCCCGGCTTCTTCCTGCAGAACCAATCTCTCGCTCCAGGTATGTGACAAGAGAGCACAGTTAGATGACTTGAGGAGTTAGATCACCCCTCAAGAGAACAGCTTGAGGTTCTCTTTGCTTTTAATCTGAAACCTCCACAAAATGTGGAAATGTCAAGAACTGACTACTCAGTTGACATTTGTATAATTCTCACCACTCAAATGTTTTTTTTTTTCTTCTAAAATAAGGTTAAATTGCAGGTTTATACACTGATTTTGGAATATTCATCCAGTGTTAGAGAGAAATTAGCCAGTGCAGTGATTAACATCTAAGCTCGAAGATATAAAGTTAATAAAGGTTTTATGTTGTGAAATTTGTGTATATTTTTATCAGATGTAATTCTTATTGGTGTTTTAACATATTAGCATTGCACAGTGTCTTTTATTTTCTTATGTTGTGAATTTTAAATTGTTTATATCATGAAGCAGCTTAGAAACTTGGTTCAGAAAGATGATTTAGATATTAGCAGGGAAAGTTACCATAGTAAATGTTCTTGATTTTAGATTGCACATCTCAAATGAAGATTTTCTGAATGAAAACATCTCTTAATTAGAAATGAATTCAACTTTCTATATGAAAAATTGCATGTTTTAGCGTATCTAAATTATTTGAAATTTCAGTCTGCATTGTGTTAGGATTTGCCATTTTAACCAATAATTATTTTTCATATTGTATTCTGTGTTATATTGTGATTTTTATTGTAACTTGAGTATGACCTTTTGAGACCCAGAGAAGAAAATGTTTGATTCTTGGCTTATAGCAGAGGAAAATCCATATTTTTGTCCTCTGAATTAGTGGTTAAAAGAACTGGTCTGAGAGTTAGAGTTTTAGGTTCAAATCCGGCTCTTCCACTCTCTTGCTATATAATCTTGTCCAAGTCTTAACTTCTCTGTGCTTCATTCTGGTCATCTGTAAAATGGATGTGCTAATATCTACCATAATAGGATAGAGGATTCTGTTATTCATTTAACAAAATGTATTCAGCTTCATAATATACTGGACCCTGTTTTGGGTGCTGGGATATTGCAGTGAACACAATGGATAAGATGCTTATTATTTTTTAAAGGGTGAAATAAAGTTTTTATTACACATACATGCACATATTTATAAAATTTAAAGTAAATTAAAAAAAATTTGTAGCCCTTAAAAGATAGCCTCACACAGCAGACATGTTCAGTAAATGATCTTAACATATTCTCACCTCAGGGCATTTGCACTTACTGGTCCCTTTGCCTGCAGTGGTGTGTCTCAGATGTCTTTATGGTTTACTACTTGGTCAGAGACCACTTTCCCATGGGGCCTCCACCGATAGCTCCATTTGAAATTGTAAACCACACCCCTTCCCTGCACTCTCTGTTTCCTCCCCTTTTTTCTATTTCTCCATGGTATCAGCACTTGGCTTATACCTTGCTCTTTTATTGCCTTCTTATCTTCATGCCCAGAATGTAAACTCTGTGAAGACAGATATTTTTTCTGCTATGTTCACTACATTATCGCCAGGACTTACAGCAGCATCTGGCTTATAGGAGGCTCTTAAAAATAGATTGTTGAGTGAATGAATGTAGACTACAAAGAGCAAAGTAGACTTAATAATACATGTGGAAAATAACATAATTGTCCTGTTTTTTGACTTTATCTTTTTAATTCCAAGGTCCATGTGAATTTTTAGCCATTTAAACTTTGTAGATAATTGAAGTTTCTTCATTGATATTGAAACACAGACTATTTATGAATTGAAGGCTAACAAGTATGTAAAAGCAGGGCCTCTCCCTCTAGAATACTCTTAAAAGGTGTTTATAAATTGAGAAATTTTAGGTATTTGATGGCATGTAAGAAAAAAAATTTTAATAAAATAATTATGAGAATTTTATATGAATGAATTAATAGATTTTCATTAAAAATTAAGTCTTATAAAGTTGTGGAAGAGTAGTATGTACAGTATGATTTTATTATATACAGTTTAAATGCAAAACAATTCCCCCCCACCACAAACATACACACACATGTCTTACCAATCTCTTTCTCATATATACACACCAGTATGATAAAGTTATGAGGAAATACATGGGAATAATAAACACCAAATTCAAAATAGCATTTGGTAAGAGAAGGTGAGGAAAGTAATTAGGTAGTGTTCAGCCACATTCATGATATTTTATTTCTTTAGTTGCTCAGACGTGCAAGATTATAGAAGAGTTAGGAAATTTTTCTAAAAAGTAGACTATAGTTTAATCTTTAAAAGGAATTTCCCTTTTTGTATAAATGAATTCTATTAAGTTTTTCTGTGTTAATATAGTTCCAATTCTTGCTTAAACAATAGTTACCCTCCCATATGTTACTAAGATTCCAAATGTTCTTCAAATGCCACAGAATCATATTGTTGATTGAGGTACTGAGTCTTTAAAAGAATGTGGGTTTTTTTGATTGAACAGCTTTAAGATGTTTGTTTCCACCATACAACTTGATTTTGAGAAAAGATAAAACAGCTTTTGTGGGTTATTTATATAGATTTTTTTCCTTTATATACATTAAAGACTATTTGTGGTGAATGAAGGGTTGACATTTACTGTGAAGCCAGCAAATGTTGAAAAAATTGTTGCTAACTCTTAAAGCCATATGACGAATTATATACGCAAATATGTTAAGGATTTCCTTTGGTTTCTTAGGTATCAATATAATTGGTTCTTATTTGATTTTTAGCCTTCAATAAAAGATGTGTTTTGTCTTTAGAATCATGGTAATTAAAGTTTCAAAGCATCTTAAGTTTTTGAAGTATTTTCATGGCTACTACACAACAGGCATTTTCATTTTGCCATGGGAAAGAAGCTTTAATAACATGCGCTTCAGATTTGTTTAAAATTACAAAATAGTTTCTATGCCTGGCTTAGGATACTTGGTAAAATACACCACAAAGGCAATGTTTTATACAAGTAATATGTTCCTGAGGACCTCGAATAATTTAAAACCCACATAATTCTGAAATTATGTCAGCAACTCTGTATTTCAGGCATTTCAGTTTATCAGCTAAAGTGTAACCTCCATGAAGTCATGTTAAAATATTATAATTCACTCCTACATCACCCTCCTCATCTTTTAGAAATCACACACGTCTTAACAAACCTTTAACATTTGCAATGGATGGGACTACTATTTTCCATTTTGCTCATAAAGTGAGACTTGGAAGGTGAAATTTTTGTGTTTCGATAAAATAAGGAAGACCTGTTGCATTAATATGCTTAGAAAGCCCTTCCTTCTGGTTGCTCTTGTAGGTGGCTCCAGATTGGACCCTACGGGCTCCTTTGTCCCAACTAATACCAAACAAGCTCTGTCGAACATGCTGCAGCGGCGCTCGGGCGCCATGATGCAGCCGCCCTCCCTTCATGCAATCACGTCACAGCAGCAGTTGATACAGATGAAGCTTCTGCAGCAGCATCAGCAACAGCGGCTTCTCAGGCAAGCCCAGACTCGGCCTTTCCAACAGGTTTGTCCAGACCCAGCAATGGCGTCCTCTGCATTTCATTACATCCTCTAACTAGGGATGAGTTTGGGGGTATGTGGCATATTCTTCCCATGTGCATATAGCTGTCCACTTGTGTGAGTGCAGGTATAGCTCTCTTATATGCATTTATAAATACATCTCCATTGTATCTTACTGCTATCATTGATCAGATGAGAGCTTGAGATGTCTTAGGTTTATTAAAAGTACGCTTCAAAACTAAAAGAAGAGCTAATGACTTTCTGGTCAATTAGGAGAAGCAGGCCTTTTATTCTTGAGGTCACCTTCTCTGAAAGCTTGTTCCCAATTTTAATTGCTTCTATATTCTGTATTCCTTTTATCTCTACTTTCATGTGTTATTTTTAGATTTGTCACTTTGAGGTTGCGTCTGTAAATCCCTGATACTTCTTAGGTTTTCTCCAACAGTGCCCTGCTTTTACTCTTTGTTTTTAGTGCACATTTAATAAGGTCTATAGCAGACAATGAATAAATTACAAACAACAGTCAGTATCTGGATACATCAAAGTTAAT
Organism: Indri indri; assembly: GCA_004363605.1. Taxonomy (NCBI): domain Eukaryota; kingdom Metazoa; phylum Chordata; class Mammalia; order Primates; family Indriidae; genus Indri; species Indri indri. The sequence goes on along the minus strand of RJWJ010001649.1, from coordinate 61,341 downwards.
TCTTGATTTATATTTCTATTTTTATGTCCCATAACACAATTTTCCTTTTAGAAGGTAGTGATTATGTTCAAAACGTCGGTGAAAGTTGTGCAAAACAGTATAGACTCATGAAACCTATGAATCTGTACAAATGCATTAAAATATTGAGTGAGGTAAGATTGGGATTTCTTTTTCTAGTTTCTATATACTCTTTTTGTATTTTCCAACTTTTCTAAAATGGGCATGCACTATTTTCATAATAATGGCTAACACTAATAGAGCACCTATAACATGTCAAAACATTTCTAAGCCCTTTAAATGTTAGATCCCAGAACAACGATAATTAAGAGTTAGGCACCCTCATGATCCTCAAATGGAAGGAGCCAATCTACAAGTGCATCCTACTCTAGGAAAAATTATAAAACTTTCAAAATAGCAAGAAATTCAAATGCTTTTAAAAATATCCTTTGTCTTTTGGATAACTTTTGAGGCATAACTCCATTATAACTTATGATACTTGTGCATTTGGACTTCTTAGAATTTTGGTGGGTGGAGGTAGGGAGCTTATTCATTCTTAAAAAATGATTCTTTTTTACCTAAATTATAAGAAGGACAAGAGGGAAGAAACTAGTTGAACTGCATGAGGATACAAACAGCAATCACTACATGCTTGTTTCTCCCTGACCTTAGTGATTTCTTCACTCCCTGGGTGTCAGATAAGATGGGCCTAAACTGCTGCTTGCATATAAATGATGAGAATTTTATTAAAATATTAAAAATCATTAATTTTGCTTAAAGGAGTTTGGAGTCATTTAAAACATCTTTGGGATTTTAGCTGCTCTTGAGAATGAGCAAAAATAGTGCTATCAATGCTTCGAATTCTTTTCTAGATAAATAAAAAATTCACTGGAAGTTGAGAAACCATTCCACTAGAATGAATCCAGCTCCCTTTTAAAGTAATAAAGCCTAAGTAAAATTTGCCTTTTTATTTATTTTTTCATATCCACCTTTTTTCCCACAAGATAAAATTTTTCTTACTTACAGCTCACTTTCAAACTGTTACTGCTAAATTCAGCTTTTCATTGGGGAAAAGGCCCCTGGGCCATTTATAGGTATATATGTCTGTCCTCAAAAGGTTCAGTTCCTGATACAAGACATAACAAACGGTTTTACCTAAAAGAAATTTTTCAAAAGGAATTTAATAGACTAATCTACATGTAATCAAAGATATCCTTGCATATTTAATTTTTCAGGTCAGAAGTGCCTTCTTCAAATAGTAAAAGCTCAGCCAGGTGCGGTGGCTCATGCCTATAATCCTAGCACTCTGGGCGGCTGAGGCAGGAGGATCACTTGAGGTCAGGAGTTCAAGACCAGCCTGAGCCAAGAACAAGAGCAAGACCCTGTCTCTACTAAAAATGGAAAAAATTAGCTGGGTGTGGTGGCCTGTGCCTGTAGTCCCAGCTACTTGGGAGGCGGAGGCAGGAAGATCGGTTGAGCCCAGGAGTTTGAAGTTGTTGTGAGCTAAGCTGACTCCATGACACTCTAGCCCTGGCAACAGAGCGAGACTCTGTCTAAAAAAAAAAAAAAAAAATAGTAAAAGCTCAACTTCATAATGGCGACTGTACAATATTCAACTTCCCTTCTTCCTTCCTCCCCTTCTCTCTTTTTTTTAACAGTTAAAACTTGCTTTGGTATCTCTGAAGGGCTTTCACAAGCAGACGTGTCTTTTTCTCTCTCCTACTTCTTCAAGTGTTGGATAATTGAGGAAAATCGTATTCTTATAAGAAAGAGAAATGAATACATTCCTATGTATTTAATAAAATAAGTGAGATTTGCCTGTAGCATTTGCTACAGTGCCTGCACTTGGGAGGTTCTGAGGAAATGTTAGTGCCTTTTCTCTCACCTAGTACATCATGTGTAAGCTATTTTTTTTTTTTAACCTTTTTTTCAATTTAGTGATTCTGGAGATGGAATGAGCTATTAATGTACCTGGAATCTAGCTAAACATGGTGTTGTAGCAAAGAAATTCTCCTTACGATAATCCTTCAAAATCTAAAATAAAGGCAGAATTATATGGCATACAAGTGATATTGATAAATTGTTTTAATATATAATTCTAGGTACAATTAGTTGTTTTTCTATTAAGTATAGACCATTTCATGAGAAGAAATGATAGAGAAACATTTCTATTAATAATTTTTGCAGGAATGTTTTCTGAGGTTAAATACCGACACATGATGTGAATTTCTCTAGCTATATAAGGGCTAGTAACGTAATTTTTTTTAAGTTTTTGGCTTCTGGTAAAGAAAAGCAAATAGATATGATTTTCTTCCATATCCTAGTAATTTTCTTATTCCAGAAGTCCCATTATCTTAAATGTAACAAACATGTTCAAAAATTTCCATTTATCTTAATCTTCCAAACTGATGTTGGAATTTTCGGCAGATCCTTTTCCAACCTGATTTAGTTTCCCTAGGCTTTGTATGTGCTTCCTAGGCCAGTTATTCAGTAACCCACTGATTGCCCCCTTTTCTTGTAAGGTCAGGCATTGGGTCTTATAACATTTTGTATCATCCTTTTATCTGCTATGCACACAGTAGAAATCTATGAGATGTTTATTAAATGAGTGCAAAATTTGAGCAGTTATTTCCAGAAGCACAGAGCTTCTTAGTAGTCTTGACCCTCAGCAATCTGATTTTTATCCTCACATTCATCTCATAGCTGTGCCTCTGAGTGCTTCCAGAAACTGACCCCTGCAGTGATCTTTCCTGTGGTTATGAAAACCAAGATTCGAGAGGGGAGACATAAATTCCTAAATTCTAGACAGACCTAAGCCCTTCAAGAGTCCCCTTATCCATTTCCAGTCTAATGGAGAGAAGCTGACATATGTAGAAACCATCTAGCCTTAGATCATACACCAAGAAAACTAGAATACCATTATAAAATTACCCTCTAGTTCCACTGCAGAGATGGTATGTGAGCTTCAGTCAGTCATGGAATTTTCTGTTATGGACTGTTTTTATATTTTTTTCAGGAAATGTTAAGACATTGTTTTACTGTCTAGTAAACTGCTAAGTAGGGTGGATAATAAGTATTTTTAATCGGATTATTTGATATAATGATTATTATAATTGAGTGTATTTTCCTACAGCACATGGACATGCATAAAGATTTTGGCAGGGAAACCTGTTTTCATTCTTCTTAGTTACAGTCTTCATCCGGAAAGTACACTGGTCCTCACTTATCCTCAGGCGATATATTCCAAGACCCCCAGTGGATGCTTGAAACCATGGATACTGCTGAACCCTATCTATACCATGTTTTTTTCCTATACATAGGTACCTGTGATAAAGTGTAATTTATAAATTAGGCACAGTGAGAGATTAGCAATAATAACTAATAATAAAATAGGACAGTTATAACAATATGCTGCAATAAGTTATGTGAATGTGGTCTCTCTCGAAATCTCTTATTGTACTGTACTCACCAATTTTCAGGCTGCAGGTGACTGCAGGTACCTGGAACTGTGGGAGGCAAAGCCACAGATAATGGGGAACTACTATAAAAAATGATCCATTTCCACTTTTTACTCAATGTTCCTTATTTAGATGGGACTCAGTGTAGTGGTTACGCTACCTCTCCGTGCCTCAGTCTCATCTATAAAATGGTGATGTTGCAATACCATTCTTACTTTATAGGGTGGTTGTGAAGTTAATGATTTAATGGCTGTAACAGCCCTTAGAACAGTGGCTGGCCCATAGTAAGTGCTCAAAACATGTTAGCTGCCATACTTATTATTACTGTTTTATTAGTATTATTTTTATGTTTTTATTTCAAAAGAAATTTCTATCTCAGAAAAATCTTTATTTTCTTAAATATGTTAAACATTAAAAAAAGAATAAAAGCATGTCATATGTTTTACTTGCATAATTACATTAATTGTCCCTAATATGAGTGGTTTAATACTCATTTGTTCAGTGACCACTAATAGAACTGATACTAAAAAGGAATGTTGATTAGTTTTCCCAACAGTCATTTTGGTTTCTTAGAGTGGTATGTTTTTAATGTATAAATTTTGTGAAACAAACTTTAGAGGGGATTATTCTAATTTCAGTGTTAAAAGTATCATAAATAAAATGTGTATTTTATTTTCTACATAATATGTTAGAACTATCATAAAATATAAAATGTTGGTTATAATAATGCAAAATGCTGCTTGAATTGTTTTCTAGTCGTATACTCAGTATTTTTCTTCCGACAAGAGGAACTTCCTTCTTCACCCCCCACCGTATCAATCATCTAGGGAAGGAACTTTCTGAAGGAATCTTAAGTTTTGAACCAGGAAAAGAACTGTATTTTATGCCTTGATTTATGGTGTTGGTTTATCCTGGTTTCTCCCTTTCAATGTACAAAATCATTTTGTCGTTCTTTGTTATAATCAATGCCAGTTTACTTTATGAGTCCGAAGAAAGATAGACAAAAGATAGGTTTATGTTGAATTGATTGAGATGAATTTGGAAAAAAAGCAATTGCTAATAGGCTACAGATAATGAATCAGAAGGATTTTTCATGACAGAAAAGAGGAAGATTTCTGACAGAGGACAGAAATGATGTGTCCAGTTATAGCTAGTACAGGTACTAACTTGTTAGGAGCTTAGCTATCAACCATGGAGCAGGTGTCATCATTTGTGCATCCACGTGAAGGAATTGGGTAATTTAAGGAAGGAAGGATGACTGAGTCAGAGCCTTCAGAGTTGTTAGTTCCTTGGCAAGAGTGAATCTATGACTTCCTGAAAACATGCCTCCTGGACTGATGCGGCCCGTTGAAGTTGAGCAACTGCCCTTTGTTTGGTGATTGATCCCTTTCCTTAGCGACATGGTATCACCTTGGAATATCTGTTTGTTTTTGTTCTCCCTCCCACTCGCTCTTTAGTGGTGTATTTCAAACATACAGACAAGAATAGAAAATAATGAAATAATCACTAATGTACTCACCATCAAGTTTTAATAAATAATAATATTCTGCCATATTTGCTCTAGATCATTTTCAAAAAGTCAGACATTACTGATATGGATGAGTCCCCCTGATCTCCTCTCATTTTCCTCCCTTCCTCCAAAGAGGTAACAACTGCCATGAATTTAGTGTTTTTCTTTCTTTTGAATGTTTTTATACTTTCAGTACATATTTTTTTGCAGCCATTGACATAAGTATTATACAGTATTACTTGTAGGTTTGAAACTTTATATAAATGGTCTCATATGTGTTGTAGATTTTTTTGTGGCTAATTTTCAAATTATATACACTTTGTTTCACATAGTTTTATTCTTTCATTTGTCCTGTTGGATGCTATTCCATTATGAATATTAACATATATATTCATTCTCCTGTTGATGGTCCTGTAAGTTATTTCCAATCTTTTTTTTTTTTTACTGTTAACAATGCTACAGTAAACATTGTACATTTCTTCTGCATGTATGGAAAGCTTTAGGGTGTTTAGCTGAAAGCGGAATTGTGGGTTTGATTTCCAAAGTGATGGTGATTCCTCTTAGAATAGTAAATAAGCATTTTCCTTTTTTCTTGATCTCACGAACCCTTGATATTGTCAGACTTTATTTTTCTCAGTCAGAGCAGGTAAGATGGTGTTGTATTGTGACATTTTAATTTGCATTTTGCTGATTAGCTGTGAGTTTAGGCATCTTTAATAACTTTATTGGCTATTCAGGTTTTCACTTTAGTTAATTTCCTGATCATATAAATTGAGAATATTTCAAATTATATTCTTATTTGTTAAAGGTAGGCAAAAGAGTCTTGTTGAGACAAATCTTGAGTGTTGATAATTATCTTTAATGCATTTAGTCAGAGGGTATAAGTTATATATAATATGTATCAATGACAAAAATGAACTTAAAAGGAGAAAACCACTTAATAAATATGTCCTAAGCCTTATCACTTTATTCCTTGGGTGGAAAACATGTCCAGGGAAGTGGGTGCTTTGCTTATTACTTAATATCTGGTATATCTCTATTTGTTTGAATGGTTAGGAAGGTGCTGATTTCACATGCTGAAATTATTAGGCAAATATAACGAGCTAGGAGATAGTGTACGCAGCTTGATTTTCATGAGAGAGAACAGCAGTTTGGGCGGAGGGGTGAGGAAATGAAGTGCTAATATGAGGGTGGCTGTTGGGTCTAAAGACCAACGTACAGATGCAATTAATTATGTACCTATGCCTAAAATGGTAAAAATAGATATTATTTGCTTGGGGAATTCCTCCAATACTTTCTAATCCATAATATAGTGAAGCACTTTGTCTATTAGTGTTGAAAATCTTTGCTTCATGTCTATCTCAAGAACTCATCTGAGGGAAATTTTTGACACCTCAGTGGTATATCCCTTGGAATCCGATTATAGAAATGATCAGAAGAGGAGATCATTTAGCTGAGAAATTGCAATTTTCCTGAAGCATTCAGTTGCCCTTTTCTAAATCCTGTTAGTGTGTGAACAATGGTGGTGCTATAAATATTTGTTATCTACCGTGGTTGATTGAATGTGTGGTTAGCTTGATGCTCTTTTTCACTTGCATTGACTGGGGATAGAGCTATCTAATTATGTCCTTCCTGCAATATACAACCTACTGACTTGTTCACTTAATGTCTTGTCTATTGAATGTGACCCAGATGTCCTGAACTCTCCCACTGGCTCTAGGCTGGGAAGGTCTCTGGCCTCCTGTTTCTCACACAGGGGTTCTGTCATCCCATAGTTGCAGCAAGTATCTGTGTCTGATATCTCCCCTACTTATTTTATGTCGCTGCTTAACCTCCAGGTTGTGCTATTCTGTTCTGTGAATATTACCATATTATTTATCAGTGTCCCAGTCTGTAGTGAGGTCATTTGGCACATGAATTAATAAAACACCAGTAGGGTCTGGGTTTTCAAGTCTTGACTCTCTGAAACATTGTTTTAAAATGAAATATTTCATATGTATTTTGGCTACCCAAATCATTAGGCTAAAAAGTCTTATCTGTATTGTCTGCCATTTTCTTGCTGTCCCCTTTCTGTAGGACTTCTGTAACTCTGCTGTCTCCCTTCTGGAAGACTTTGACAACATAATGGTAACACCCCTGCTGTCATTCCTTTTTCTTTCATTTATTTGTTTTTTTAAATCAACTTTTATAGCATTGCCCTTTGAACATCAAAATGAGAAGCAGGTTTTTCTTCTATAGCTGGAAGTAATTTCAATCTTCATTTCACTGTTACTCACTTGGTTTATGTTTGAGACTCTAACACAGAATCATGAATGCATTGACCATGTTCAATTAATGGAAATTATTTCTGAAAGTTCCGCATTTGATCGCCTCATGATTTTCATCACATATGTATGGCATAGAAACCAATAGACGTTCACGGCCTGGGCTTGGGAGCATAGACCAGTTCGTGCACCTTCATCTCAGTCCCAGTTTTGAACCTGTCTATTCCCGAGCTCTTGCTTCTCTTTGTGGTAATTTATATCATTAGTAGAGGAACGCATGGCATGCTGATTCATAGGCCAATGCAAGATAATGAAAACTGGTTATGAAACATACCCTCTCATCACATCCCACTCTCTGGCTATTCCCAAATTCTCAACAAAACGCATCATCTCTGTTTTCTTTCCTGTATGGAGAAGATTTTATTTTTGAGCATAGGTCTTGTGCATGCATGTCTTGAGACTTCACCTCTCCTGCTTTGCCTGGGCTAGCTAAGAATGCATGTTTTGCATTAAATTATTTATAGGTTTCTGTATCAGTTAGCCAACCCACAACATAAACCCAAGAAGCGTTAGAATAAAAAAGAGCACACATCTCAGATGTGAATGTAAGTCAACTTGTTTCACTGCCAATTAAATGGGTAACATTATCTATACATTGGTGAAAATATCCTTAACTGCATAGTCAGACTTTGAAAATATTTAGGCTAAGTACTTGTTATTTGGACAATTTCTGTTAGCTATTTTAGCAAAGGAAAGTTTGGAAATTTTCTGGAAAAGACTCAATTTTTCTTGACACTTTATAGTATACAGAAAGCAGATGAGGATTTTATTTATTTAAAAACAAATTAAACTTTATCAAATTTAAAAATATTTTTGGAGACAGCTTATGTTGCTGTAGGTCATTTATTCAGATGGTAATGTAATTCAGATAAACAATTTGCATCAATCATTGGTTTTCCTTTTTTAAAAAGGTATTTTTATAGACAAACGTTTTATTCACAAATATTTAAAGTCAAAAGAAGATTCCATGATTTCTATAGTAATTTAAATTAACTGAAATGTGTATCTTTGCTGTTCTTTTTATCATTCTCATTTTTTTAATATTCTCCCATATTTTTAAGAAGTTATGAATATATACTCAATTATTATATTCATCATTTATGGACATATTAATATGGTAAAGTTTCATTACTGTATGAGATGTGTTTATTTTAGAATGAATCAGCATATTCTAGCAGTTAATGTTACTGTAATTTGTTCCCAAACAAGTTATACTTGAAGTGAAAACTTTATAAAAGTATCAAGCATAACTAGTCAGTAGAACCTCCTATAATTATAGAATTTTATCTGTGTCTATTGTCTACAATCAAAATAGACCAGTATGTTTTGATGACAATAACCTCTGATTCACAGCATGTGTTGTTTTAGCTTTGGGCACCTTTAATTAGTAACTTCCAAACTAAGAGTCATAAATAAAACCCTTTCTGCTAGGTGACTCATAAAATATTACCCACTGGTTTTCATTATGTGACTTTTTTATTTTTTTCCCAGATCTGTATTTTCAGAAGGAGTCACAAAATCTGGCTGTGGTTTTTCCAGATACAACTTGTCTCTCTATTGTAACCCTTAAACACTATTGAAAAGCTACTAAATAAGGATTTGAAAAAAATGATTACTAATAAATTGAAAGGATAGGAAACTTCTGATCCTGAAATGCTGCTGATTATAATCCTTACTGATTGCCAATAACTAGTCCTTCTTTAGAAAGAGATCTTGGAGAAGAGTACAAGACCCAGAAGAATGAAAATTATGTTTGTGGATGATTTATCAAAAATTTTAAACTCATCAGATGCATTAATTTCACATTATGCAAAAGGCCTTTGAGTCAGCATCTCTTCGACCTCAGATACTACTTCTGTCTAATTAAAAATACAGCAGTAAGAAAGAATTATTCTTATAAAGGCTAGGAAGATAGGTCTATTTTGAACAGCACAGCTTCTTTAGAAGTTTTCAGAAAATGGAAATTTTAGAAATTTACTGAAGAATAAATAAGTTGCTAAATACATAAACTATATTTATTATTATATTTATGTTTTGTTTGTAGAGGCAAGCCCAAAGCAAAGCATATAACAAAGTAAAGAGACCATGTGTAGGAATTTACTTCGGGTAGCAATGTAGAGATGGGCTTATATAATTATTAGAATGTCCCGGTTAACCATAGGTCATTCCCTTAGCACACACAAGTCCGGTGTCTGAGCCACGGAAGCTCAAGCAGGGGCACACGTCTTACATTCTCTCCTAGTGATGTGCTTAAAGTCACATGGCTCATGGCTAGACACAAATATGCCATCAAAAGCCCTCTTCCTTAGCCTGTCCTTTCCATGCATAAAAGTACAAAGTTAATGTTGCCTCTGATTGTTTCAGTTAAGCAGAATAAATAAAGAGGGAAAAATTGAGTTACTCTGCAGATACTAATGCTAGCAGAGAGAAGAAATCATTAGAATGATAGATGCTAAACATTAAATTAAATTTGAGTTTTTAAAGCAAAATATGGTGCTAAAACCTATGAGGCAATTGGAAAGCACTTGGTAATATAACTTATGCTGAAATATAAATCCCAATTTACCACTGGATCTCTTGGTTAACAGATAAACTAAATTAAATCTTAGTTTTTCTCAACAGATATTTACTGAGCACTTATAGTGTGCCAGACACTGTACTAAGAACTGATTAAAAATAAAATAAAGCTTAAAAAGTTTTCAGAAAATAACAGTTAACTAACGTGACCATATGGGCTGATATGCCAGGCGGGGTCTCACTCGGCCCTGCTGTCCTGGCCTATCCTAGTTCGGATGATACATTACATATGGTCTATTCTTGGTTGAATGCAGCCAAACCAATGCCCACCAACATTACATTTTTTACTAATTCTCAGTCTTTAGTTTCCTCCATTATTCCCATATTGAGGTCCTCATTTAGCATTTGTAAAACGTTTCAAAGAAAGAACTTTTTAAATTTATTCTTTCCTCAATAAATTGAACTATTTCTACAAATTGAAAAAATGTGTTCCTGACATTATTCTGGGAAAAACAAAGAAAAGTAGGAATCCATTTCAGTCTGGCAGGAGAGATTAGGGTATTTTCCTTTCAGGACAGCATGATGATAAAGCTATGCACAGAGAACTTGGGAGTGCTAGCTAACTTGGGGTGTTTATTATTTTATCAGGGAGAATATTGCATATCTGAATTATTTCCTCCGGTACTTAAGTAGTATGTTGGGATAATCTGGGGAGGGAACATAATGTTTTCACATATAAGTAGTTCACCTTTGAATATAAATGGTTGACATGGATTTCAGAGTGTCAAAACTATATTTCAATTTCGTTATCCCTTTTCTCTGGTTCTTTTAAAATTGTATAACACCTTTTTCTGAATTTAGTTTTGTGATTTTTTAAAAATGTAGAATAATAGTTTTAATTCGTATTTCTTATATCTCCATGATATCAACTAATGTATTGCCCAGTAACTCAGATATATACCTTCTTAGTATTCTAGTTCTCCCCACCCCATGTTAGTCAGTGCATTTCATAAGGTTCTTCAATAAACAAAGGAAGAGCAAAGAGTTAGATCTATTTTAAGCATCCGCACATAGCTGTCACGTACATATCACATCCTGTCTCCGTCAAAGCTAAAACAGGGTGTCGGTATTATAAACTATGAATTGATCCTAAGATTGTAACTCATATATAAATAGTCCATTTTTCCTTTATTCTATAAAAACGATAATACATGTATATTTGTCCCCACTAAGAAGCACAGCCATATGTTTCAGGGACCTTGCATGATGCTAACATCAAGAGTATTGATTCAAGGAGTGGTATTTAATGATCTGGCTGTTTTAATGATTCCTTTGCCTAGTGTTTGGAGAATCAAGAACCATTTATATGCTTTGGGGAGAATAGTTTTAGGGTCCCAGTAGCCATACTGCCATGATATGGGTTCACTTAGAGGGAGTTTGGGCTGTTTTTCTTACCCCCATGCAAATGGAGGTACAGTTGTATTTAGCAGATTAATGAGATAAAGGCTGAGAATATCTTAATGGTATCCTGTTCTGTAAGCTTAGATTCTTATTGAAGCCTTTATGTATAAATATCATAGTAGGTACTCTCAGAAATTTGTGTTTCATCCTTATATGTATAGATCGTCACCTTAGGAGAGCCTGAAGTTTCATAAATGTCCCCAGGTGATTTTATATGGGGATCAGAGAAAGGACTTAACCATCTAATGTATACATGTGGTTTCAGTATCTCATTAACAAGTCTTAATAGAGATTCTCCTTTCAGTTTCTTACTGGGGTGATTTTAAGGGGTTATGTGACCTTAAAGAATAAGTACTAAATGAGTATTTAAATATTTTCATCCTAAGTAATATCACATATGGAGGCATCTCATTATAACAGAAAGAGCCCTGGGCTTTGGAGTCAGACTCACTGGGGTTTAGATCGTGGCTCTGCCAGGTCTGGCTGGGTGAGCTTGCTAAGTTGCTTAAGCTCTTTGAGCCTGGCTTTTCCTATCTGAAGAACATGGGAATGACACTCCTTTCCTATAGAGTTTTTGTGAGAAAATGGGAATAAGAGTGGGAAGCCCAGTCCCTGGCATATAATAAAATCTTAATATTTATTGTTCTCCCTTTTAAACTAAATGTTTGTGCCTTTCTCCTTGCTAGAAATATCTACACTACTTTCCAAGCACATTAAAAATAATTTTATGTAACTATAATTTAGTACTTTTAAAATGATGACCTCTATTATAAGACAATAGTAAAGTAATCCTACAATAAACCTCATTCTTTAGTAAGTACTGAGAAAAAAAACCAGTGATTGTTAGGAAGCTAGGCCTCTTTCTGTAATTATTACTGCCAGCTTCCATGAAATAGTGTCTGGTACCAAAACATAAAACACATATACAGTTGCACTTATGAGTTTATTTTCCTAAGGACAAGACATATATTAAATTAAGACTGGTAAATTGTTAATTGGTTTTATTTTGCATTATAGTTGGTTAGAATTACATTTGCTATTAACGTATAAATTTTTATTGACTTTATTCTAATTGATTTTTAAAGTCATAGAGGGTGCTAAATTTATCCCTTGAGTACCTGACTAAATAAGCAAGTTACAGGTCACTGTGAAGAAACTTCGTTAAAGAGTCATGAAATTTTTATATGCTATTTGTACCACATATTCTCTTGCCTTTATGGGCACTGGGTGGTGCAGCCCTGTGGGTCAAGATTTCACACTTAGAGACTCGTACTGTAGAGTAGCATTTGTACCCTAGAATGCACTGGAAAGCCATCTTAGAGCCTCTCTGCTGAGCAGACTGTTGATTACTTAGGCTTGCTTGATGTCTGTATTATGATTGGGAACATCTGTAGTCTTTGGAAGAAAGAAGTACACATGTAGGAAATTGGTGAGAAATAGTATTTAATGCAGTTTGAAAATCTGTGAGTTCTATATTCGTGTAATGAGATTTGGTATCATGGGTTATGTGGTTATTGACCAAAAGCTCAAATCAAGCCTTCACTGTTATGATCAGAAGTTTGCCTCGGCTTTGTTTTCCAGGGCCAGCCGGGGGACCAGGCTGCTCTCTTTGCTGCACAAGCACGCCCCTCCCCTCAGCTCCCTCAGTATCCAGGACTGCAGCAAGCACAGGTACCCACATTTGCTTCATAGGTGCTCAAGGGATTTTTAATGCTATTTGAAGAGAAAAACAAAGCAAATAGAATATCAGTTCCCTATGGGGTCTACAACTTAGTTACTTCTATGACTTAAAGATTATAACTGACATTTTTAAAAAGCATTGTCATTCGTGAATTGATGGGCACTTGGGTTGATTCCGCACCTTTGCAATCGTGAAATGTACTGCAATAAACATTCAAGTACAGCTGTCTTTTTGATAAAATGGACATGTTTATAGCCCTGATTCAAGTCATGTATCAAAAACATCTGTACACCTTTAACATTTTGAAATTAAAAAAAAGTTTTATCAAATAAAGCTCTGTCCCAACTGGCCTAACTAATGAATGGAGATACTGCTAATCATAATAAAGATAATACTAAATTATTTTTTAAAAAGCATTATCAGTGATTATTTATCAAGTCTCGGGATTGATAAAGGTGCATAAAACATTTAAGGAAATTCTTGAATTGAAAACATAAATAAATTCAAATGTTTGTATTAATGATGATGGTAGATATTGAATGCTTAACAATTCCAGAATTATTTCTTTTATGTATAAGGATGTAGTTTACGATTGAAATTGTCATATTCAAAGATAGCTTTTTTTATGATAAATTGAATTTTATTATAAATATTTTAACTAAGGTTGTCAGTGTAGTTAACATAAGTATTAATACACATCCCAACAGATTTATATATCAGTTTCTTAACTTCTTACCTAGGCTGCTGGCTCAGAAGATACAGTTATAAAGTCAGGAAGTAACCATCTACTACTTTACTATAAAATTAACTCAAAGATAGCTTTGATGAGGAATTATGGTAGAATAAGATAATGGACCTTGGAATCAGACCTTGGCACAGTTCCTGACAACTTACTAGCTGTGTGACATTGTCCAAGTTACTCTGAGCTTTGGTTTCTTTCTCTATAAAATAAAGATGAGGGCATGAGGATTTAAGACAACCTATGGAACTAGTATAACACCCAATACAGAGTAGATTCTCAACAAATGATATATTTGCCTTAATATAATGTGAATCTTGAGCTGTTTTTATAATAATTTTATTTCTTCATTCATATACTCATACTTTATCCCTCTCATAATTAGGAGCCCAGGGGTGTTGGCAAGATTGCTAGTTGGGGCTGGCAATTCATTCTCTGTCCGCAACTGAAAGGAAAGCCAAGGTTGGCCAAACAGGCACTGAGCACTTTTGCCCAAATCCATTCATGCTGCCTGCTGGAAATTCATTATACATTTCTCTGTCTTCCAAGTCAGAGGCATTAAACTACCTTAAAATGTGGTGCTCTGAAGATTTTAAGAGCAGTGTTCTCCTACTTTAATCAGCATTCTGTCCTATAGATTGTACCTAGTGATCCAAGAGAACCTCAGGTTTTTCTCAAGATTTAAAGAAATGGGTGCTTGTATGTTAATATTGAATAAGGAAATGAAGCATTCACATTATTGGCAGAGTGCTGAAATGGGCTATGGTCTGACTAGTACTAGAGTATATTGAACAGTCACCAATTGCACCCTTCCTGGTTAAGTTGTTGTAGGGTGTGGTTTCTTTTTTGGTGGGGAAGGTCGTTAGTTTTTTTGCAACTAGTTAGTAACTACAGGCATATTCATGAGACACAGAGGTAAAGTCACATATTTGGAAAATATACTCTATTATTTTAATTCAGATTGAGCATGGGTAGCTTTTCTGACTAATTTTGGAAATGATATTCATGATACTTGGAATCTGTTGAACACTGATATCATCTGTCCCTTCAAGGTATGGATGCTTGCCTGATTATTTCTATACAGAAACATGCTCGTTTTTCAAAGTAAGCAGCTGATTTTAAAAGCCAGTTTAACCAAATGAAGATCTTTTTTTCTTTTTTTTTTAACTGAAATGTCTGGTGAATCATTATACAACCAGTTCATTCTATGGCTTTTCTGGCTGGACTCCCTGCTTGCGAAGTAGTCCTCCTTGAAGTTTGAGTCATGAGAGTCTTTGAAAACTCTTTTCGGGGAGGTCCTTACGGGTTTGTTTTTGCCCCATATATCTTAGTCATAGGAAAGATGGGTGGCAAACGGAAACATTGACTTTTTCCTTTATGCCTACCTGCAGACCATGCCCCAGGGCTATACGATGTATGGAACCCAGATGCCTTTGCAGCAGACGGCGCAGCAGCAGGCTGGCAGTGTGGTCCTGTCTCCCAGCTATAATTCCAGAGCCTACTCAGCCGCACATTCCAACCCTGCACTCCTGGAAAGACTCAGACAGATCCAGCAGCAACCCAGTGGCTATGTTCAGCAGCAGGCCTCGCCATACCTGCAGCCCTTGACTGGCTCTCAGAGGTGATACATGTAGAAATAATGATGGTGATAGTAAAAGTTCACATTCTTGGGTTTGTTATGCTTCTTCTAGGGCATGGTACTTTTTAATTGTTTTCATGAGCTTGCATATTTGCATTCTGTCATCTCATTTTTAGTAGCATCTAGATAGAGGTTCAAAATAAGGAATACCCCATTATTTCATTGAAGGCTCTTATAGTTTTGACTGGCATCTTTCATGGCATGGGTATAGTATTTTTAGATGATACCACTATGTTAGCTCTAGTGTTCTTTTTTTTTCTAAGAGTGAAAACTCTTGTTGATTACTGTTAGCAATGCCTTACTAGAATTTGTTGGTCAGAGCCATAAAATTTATGATTGCAATACTAATTGTGCATTGTGCATGTAAGAGTTTTGTCATAACTTAGTTTCTACCTTTTTCACCTCAGGGATAGTTGGCAAAACAAGATCATGATAGACTCTTCAGTTCTTATTTTAATTAGAACCCCTAGACATAAGGGTATAATTGCACTGTCCATTATTGTAGCTGCCAACCACATGTGGCTGTTTAAACTAATTAAAATTAAGAATTTAACTCCTCAATCACACTAGTCACATTTCAAGTGTTCAATAGCCAAATGTGGTCAGCTTTGAGGGTGTGGGACCTGTGTAGTCACACAGAGCACTGTGTTTAGAACAGCCCTATGTTTTAAAAGGCTCCATGCTTAGTTTAATGCTCTGTAGTTTCCCTCTTGAAACTCTTACTAATTTTTGATCAGGGAGCTCTGCATTTTTGTTTGAGACTAATACCCTAAAATTATTTAGCTGGTCCTGGTGGTTAGTAGCTATCTTATTGGACAGTGCAGATAGAAAATATTGCAATCATCATAAAAAGTGCTAATGGACAATATTGCCTAGAACAATTAGGTATCATGTGAAATTTTGCGCCATGGTGGATAGCAGCATAGCTCCTGTGTGATACCATCAATGTGGGCACATCAACTCCAAGTAATCACTCTTTGAAAAGTTGGCAAAGTTGATGGTAGCACATTTGAGAAAATAAATTAATTTGGAAAACATGCATTGTATTTACTATTTCTATAATAAGTGGCAGCATAGCATAGCCCAAGAACTTGAACTTCTGAGCCCAATGGTTCTGGGTTGAAATCCCAACTGTGCCATTTGCTGTTTGAGTAACCTTGGCGAGTTTCTTCTCTAGTTCTGTTTTCTCATTTTTAAAGTGAAGATAATAAGACTACTGACCTCAGAAGGCTCCTGTGGGAAGTAAGTGGAATAACACATTACAGACCTTTAGCACAGTGCCTGCTCCAAAGTAAATGTTCAATTAATGTCACTTATTATTAAAAACTATTAATTTTTTTGAAAGTAATTTATACACAATTGTAGTTTTACTTTAGTGTGCTTGCTGTCCTTTTTCAAGTGGTCACATCTATTATTTTAACCACTGGCCTTTAATCTATTTGAATTGTGCAAGGGATTATGGAACAATTATTGTTTCTTTGTGAATATGTGTAATGTGCTAGTTGGCACTGATTAAAAATTTGACATTATACGTGGGCCTGAAAACATGTTGCATTATTCTTTGCCAGACTGAACCATCAGGCTCTACAGCAGAGCCCTCTGGTAGGCGCAGGAATCGATGCTGTGCTGACTTCTGCACATCCAAACCTTCCCTCAGTGCCCCTTCCTCAGGACCCAATGAGGCCCAGACAGCCACAAGTTCGACAGCAGCAAAGACTCCTCCAGGTATGAAGCAGGGAGATGAAGGCAGTGCCATCACCCTTCAGATAGTGCAAATGTGCAGCAGTCATAAGACATGAAAGACAATTTAGCCTTTAATTGCCAAGTTCCAAGGAGCCATGTGTATTGGACATTAGGAGCTAAACTGGTATGATTTGGTTCCAACTTGGCAAGAGTTTCCCTTGTGCTGTGTGTCTACCTGGTCATGGGTGGGAGACTACATTTTGCAGCATCCTTCCCATTTCACAAAGGTTTTGGGGGGTAGATGGATGCCTTTATTTTAATAGTGTAAGCCTCAGCTTACTCAGTCTCTGTTTAACTAAGGGTCATGCAATTTGAATGCAAAGTTTCATATATGTGGGGAAAAAAATTGAGCTATCCCGAGCTTTCATCAGATGCCTAGAGAGTTCTGCAGTCCAAAAAAGTTTATGTAATACCTCTGGTTTGATTAGGCTGTGCAATTGGAGGAACATAGAATATTTCAAAGGGATATTTAATCTGGTCTCTGTTAGAATACAGAGAACTATCATTCACTTATTGATGTTTGACACATTGTTGCTTCTAACTTCCTTTTTAAAATATATAGGCCATTATGTTTACCTGTGCCATTTGTCTTTATTTTTAACAAACTTGTCCTGTCTTATTGGTTTTGAGATCCTTAATGAAACTGCAGAGTGGGCTCTAATCAGCAATCCTACTTGAGATGTTCTTTTATATACTACTAAGAAAAAAAAAAAAACATGAAAAATGGGGAGTCTCATAGAGGTGGAGTGCCCAAGGGCTATACTCTTGGTGTGAGGTCAATAAGAAATAAACCCACCATGCAGAATGGGACAGCAAAGTAGCTTGCATATCTCAACCTTGCAGCTAGATGGAGGGGAGAAAAAATATCTCCCCTGAGAATTTGAACTACAGGCTCAGTGGGTTTGAGGTCTGAATTCAGATCCACAAAATTCTGGTTGGTAGTGCCCCCAGGTGACAGGCAGAAGCCAACACAAATCCTCAATAGAACTGGGTTTCACAATTATAAGATGCCACTAATCATAAGATCATTAGTTGCATCCCAATGTTTGACCTGTTAAACTGTAAAAAATAAAACAAAAAGCTACATCACAAAATTGATAACATATGATAACTGGTTTGGGGAAGTGTGGCCTACAGATGGCCAATCCTAAACATTGCGTAGATGTTATCTCCAAGATGATAAAAACCTTCTAATCCTCAATTTGGTCGTGCAAATAATCATAATACCTACCTCTCAAATGTGTAATGAGGGTTTATAATCCTCATAAGGATTATATAATCCATGTGAGGAAATTCAAGTAATGTACTAGTTTGATAAGTTACTATTAATATTACCATTAATATTATTAATATTCACAGTAATACTTTCTTAAATTGTTATTTTTCCCCCAAATTCTGAGGATATGTTTCAGAATCTTTTAGGACTGATAATTTATATTTTACTCTGTTTTAAAATTTCTCATTTCCAAATCACTGAAGAAAGTTACTACGTTATTTACTTGTCACTTCTTGTCTTACATTGGTGTTTTTCAGGCTGTAAATATGGAAAACCTTTTCTTATTGAGTAATATGTACTTTTATCCCAATTACCATAATATGTCCTTCTGGTAATTTTTTTCATCACCAACACATCCCCTAGAGATACAGAAAAGTGATTTGCTCCTGCATCTGGATTACACGTATTCCTTTTTTTGGTGATTGGCTACCGCCAAAAGCAAAAAGTTAGTAACTGTGAAGTTGGGTTAATTTTTCTTGGCAGAGTCCCAGAGAGCAAAATGGAAAGTTGGCTTCTATTGCAATCACTGTGTTTTGGGCTCAACTTGCATTGTTTATGTTAAGAGTGACCCTGCCCAGACCTCTGCTAGGATTCAGTATCCTTGAGCATTGTCGCTAGTGAGAAATGCCATATGGCAATAGCTATGCATTACTTGGCTCCGAAGAAGACAGATAACTTGGGGGATAGTAAGCTGGATAGTAAGCAAACCAAGCTGGAAAAATGCAAAGGGTGAAAAAAATGTCTAGGCCGTCATAATCAGGATGAAGTTGTTTGGGTGAAGGAAACTTTAAAGGTCATTGAGACGAAACAACTAGTAATATTTTCCTCTCCTCTCCCACATGGTTGGTGTCTAGACTATATTTCTTCCATGACTTGGAAGCATTTTCTAAGAGCTTTGTATTTGAGCCAATCCTGTCACTGACACGATTCCTGATTTTATGCTGGTAATTTCTGCGAAAACTTCTGATGGTAGCTAGTCTACATCTTCCTTTAAAAAAAAATCTAATGTACAAGAATTCTTCCAGATGTCACAGGGAATGAAAAGATAACCACTGAGCAGTCCTTGTCTAACCTGGTAGTATAAGATAGGATAAAACATGTGGAAAGGCAACTGACATGAAAGGAGATAAAACTGCATGCACAAAGGATGGCCCCCAACAGAGTAAGGTGGTACAAGCAACAAACACTGACTGCCGGAGGAGGAGATCCTTGGGGTTGGGGCGGTCCAAGAAGGCTTCATGGAGGAGCAGACTTAGGCCTTGCCCTTGAAGGATAAATGAGGTTTGGCAAGGTAAAGATGTAGAAGGCAGGTGTGTATTATTTTTGCTGGACCAGAATAAGTAGATAAAAGGTATATGGGGCAAGGATACTCAAAAATGATGTTTCCCCCTTCCCTTTAAGTGTGTAATCCTTTTTCTTTCCTTCCAGATGCAGCAGCCGCAGCAGCACCCCCAGCCCCAGCAGCCCTCCCAGCCCCAGAATCAGACCCTTGGTCTCCAAGCAATGCAGCCCCAGCAGCCTTTGGTAAGGCCTGTTGTTTTGGAACCGGACATGTGGGTTTCTTCTTTAAAGGCAGGTTGCATTCTTCATGGTCATTGAGATGGTGAAGAATGGAAATAGCCACACCATAGCAGTTTCCCTAGAACTTTATCAGGGTTTTGTTATTCTTGTAGTTGGTACATTTGTTTTTACACAAAGGTACAAATAAATATTTCGGGTTCAGTAGGTTATTACCACTTTTCCTCTTCAGATTTTTTAAACTTTTCCATGGACTAAAATTTTTTCAGACATTTGGTGACTTTTTGAGGCTTTAAGTCTTTTTCCTAACCAATGTTAAAATGTTGATTTACTATATATATTTAGAAGATTATAGTACTGTACTTTGATTTTTACTATAATCTCAAAAACTGTGGGAGTGCTTTCTAAAATATTATCTTTACTGATGTGAAAGAAACTGTTTTTTCAGCCAGTTAGCATTAGCTGCAAGAATTTTCATGTAACTCATAATCGTACAGTTCACTTGTCTAGCTTCATAAATCAAAGTTGGAAATGTCACATGCATAGCATCAAAGTTTTCTAAACCTCAGTAATTCACAACAGTCTTTACTTTTGCAATGCCATATCCCTGCTTTATTATTTACTTATTATTTTTCTTTAAATTGCCTTCATTTTATATTCACTTAAATAAATGTATTTTTAAAAGAAGCATTTTACCACTACCAACAATGATCACATCACTTGCTGCATATTGTAAAAAGAATTGAGATGAGAATCTCCATTAACTAAGGGATCTGAGTTGTGCAAATGAGTCCTACCTAAGAGGACCTGGCTTACTGTACTTGTCTCACACTTTGGGAAACGCTGGTGCAGACTGTCTTTAGTGCAGGATTTGAAAGATGGATGGCTTCACAACTTGTAGTAAAGAAGGAAAAACATGGCAGAGCAATAGTACATTAGCAGGGATCAGAGTAGAGTTAGATGGTTAAACGACTGTGCCCAAATAAGACTGAACAGAACCTGGTCAACTGAAATAGGACTTCTCTAGCATATTTAACAAGCCTCTGCTTTGGCCAGTTTGATCTCTATTTTTTTTTTTTAGGTTCCTTATCATGGATCTGATTTTTCTAGTTCTGATTTTTTTTTTTATGTGCCCATGACATTTATTGCCATCCACTTTAAAAATCCTTTTTAAAGTACAGGCAGTATGTAAACATTCATTGACTGTTTACTTCTTATCAGATGTATATTAGCAGAAATTAGCTATTATTTACAAATGTAGAAGGGACTCCTTTGAGTGGGATACTGCTGACTAATGTCCCAAGTTGCAAGAATAGTATAATACAGAGAATTGTTGTAAACCCTCTACCCATATTTGCTAATTATTAACACTGTGCCACATTTGCTTTATTATTCTATACACACACACACACACACACACACACACACGGTACCCCCTTCCTTTCCTGATCTATACATATGAGTACGTTGCAGATATGTGCCCCTTTATTTCTAAATACTTCAATTTGTTTTTTCCAAGAACAAAGATATTCTCTTACAAAAACTGGGTATAATTATTAAAATCAGGAAATTTAACATTGATACAACACTATATAAATCTTTTGCAAATCAAGCCAGGTGCAACTCTTATGTCTTTATTGCATTGTGGTGTTATGTTTCTTCCTCCCCTGGTTCACTGTCATCACACTTTGCATTTAGTTTTCATGTCCTGTTACTCGCCTTTAATATTTATTAATTCCAAAGCTGCTTTTTATTGTCTTCATGACATTGACATTTTTAAGGTGTGTAGGATATTTATTTTATAGAATGTTACTCGATTTGATTCATCTGCTTAGATGAATCATGATTAGATTTAGATTATGCATTTTTGGCAAGAATCTTGGAGGTGCCTTTGTGCCCCTCTCAGTGTATCACATTAGGATATACATTATTGACATTATTGGTGATATTACTTTAATCCCTTTGTGTAGGTGGTATATGGTAGATCTCTCCACTGTAAAGTGATTTTCCCTTTGTAATTAATAAATTGTAGGAATAGTTTGATATAACCTAATTGCCCTACTACTCATGAAACTTTTAATGTTAGCATCTGTTAAATTATTCTTGCCTAAATTCACTTTTACTATGAAAGTGGAAAAATGGTGATTTTCTATTATTTTTCTACATTTAGCAGTTGGTATTCTATTTTAAGGAAGAGCTTTCCCTTCTTCCCCATTTATCTATCTGTCTCTAAGTTATGCTTTAAATATGAATTCTAACATTTGACTCTGATTTTAAAATATGCAGCTTTTATTGAAGAGTTTAAATTCTCTCTCCAAATTTACCCAGTATTTTGTTGTTATACACAGCATCAGTTAGATTAAGTTTGGTGATTTAAAAATTCACTTTCCACTAGATATATTATTATATCAGGCAGTACAAAAGCTTAAAGTAGCCTCACTCTTTTGTTTCTGTATACAACAAAACATTCTGGTGGTATTTTGACAGAAATCCAAAAAATAAATAACATCTACAAATTATGTCATACTGAGTGTTTGGATATTTGATGCTGACCTGGCAAACCCTTAGCCTCTTTTTTTTTTTTTTTTTTTCCAATTCAAGACAAAGACTTCTCATGCTATAATGCTCATGTTAGCAATAGGATTATGTAAAGAATTGGTGGAAAATAACAATCATATAATTTATACCTTCTCAGAGATTTAATGCAAATTCCTAAATGGTCACTTGACTACTAAGTTGAAAGGAACCCAATAATCGAGAATTATAACTTCTTTGGCTAGCTGTTGCTAATATGGAAATGGTTGCGTAATACTTACTTTAAAAAGAAAAGGAAACTTTAAATATAGGACTACTTCAGTTCCTGTTGAATATATGACAGTATGGTACTGTATAATTTTTAGCTTTTTAAACTTTTGAGTCAGATATGTCAGTAAACTTATATATGAAATATGCACAATATATGGCTCACAAATAAGAATCTCTATATTTAGTCTATATATTTTAATTTATTTATATTTAATCTATACATTTTGTTCCTGTGGAAAATCTATGTATTTAATCACATAGATGTATAGTTGCCATCCTGAGACTGTGTGAGTTTTACTTTTCAAAAGTGTTGGCTTTCATTTGTCAGCATATGTCCTTACTAAATAGTTAATAATTTCAACAAAAAGCTTGGAATAGATTGACCCTGCAATTAAGCAAACATTAACAGGATCTTTCCTATTACTCTTTCTCTTTGGCCTTTCATCCATCTGTTGCTAGACATTATTTTAGTTGGTTTATAATGTAATATATAGGTCATACCTAAAATAGTTATTAAGGGTATAAAATTAATTTTATTCCTAGATTCTCCTAGAGAGTCGTGATGCATAAACTTAAGTGGATATCAATATCAGGTGCCCATAATGTAATAGTTACTTTTTGTGTACAGTAAAAAACATAATTGATTTCATTACGAAGTTATCTGTATGGTACTAGAGCAGAAATTGTCTTTAAACTTCTTAGTTATCATTTGAAGCAGAGATCAGCTTATGCAGAATTGATACTCTATCTAACTGATCCACTGGAATTAAGGCATATCTAATATAAGGGAGTTTAATATATTTCTACTCATCTAATAGTTTCATAAAGATTCAATAAATTTATTATATCTAAAGAATATGCATCATATTTATTCAATATTGATTTCTAAGGCAATATTGAAGTTTTTTAAGAGATGTAATAGATTCCATTTCACTCACTAGCTTAAAATACTGCCATCCCAGGGATTGAGTAGGTTAGTCAGAACATGGCACATGCTATTTTTTTCCCCCCATTGCATTCATGGGAAAGGAATTCCAGAGAAACAAGGACCTTCATTCATAGCAGTTTTAATGGATAGTAAAATCCACAGTAGGCTTTATGTGGCCTTTTTATTTTTTTAAGCTAAGGCTTTAAAACCTACCTTGAGAAGCACAATGTCTTATTTTTATATTTAGAGTACTATATTTTAGTACTCTAAGCAGAAAACACAAGTATATATTTTATTTTTATGTATAAATACATATTTGTATATAAATATACATGTATATACATATATGCATATATACATATTTATGTGTATATATGTGTGCGGGTCTATGTATACACCCCCCCCCACACACACACACACACATGGAGAGAGAGATGGGCTAGGAAATTTGAAGTATTTTGAAAATTTAAAATGTTTAGACTTGGAATGTTAGGTTTAGAATTAGAAGTTATAGGGATGGTCAGCGATATTGGAGTTTTTCATTGTCATCATTCTGTTTTTAGCGTAAGTTTATTTAACATACTTTTGTACATACGCTTTTTAGATTATTAATATAGTCCACATGTTTGTAATTTTAAACAACTTGAAGTGAGCCTGTTGTATTGCCTGTCATCGTTTGCTTAACCACACCACTCATCGTTAAATGTTTAGGCTATTTCCAATTTCAAAAATAGTGGTGTGAGGGATATTTTGATATGGACACTGTTTCTCTTTTTTAGTCTTCTCATGATATAAGAAAATAGAAGTATAAGAAAAAAGTTATCTTTAATTGTATACCTTTAGAACAGGAATAGCAATATTAAGAAAAATTTTGTATTTACTTCTATCTTTTGGTATTTTTCCTTATTGGTTCCACTAAGAAATATGTATTATAAATATATTTATTATAAACATCTCTAGCAGATCTGATTCTTGATACCGGCCAGTGTTCTCCATTCTTTGTTTCTTTCTTTGCTGGAGAAGAGGGTGGTAAGCTGGCTTTTGAAGAGAAGTGACCTCTGCCTCATTTGGGGCTCTGATTCATGTGTGTCAAAGCAGAAGTGGTAATGGTAACACAGCCACCACCCTCTCCGTAACTTGCCCGCCGCTGTCTGGTGACATTCACAGTTGAATCCAGCAAGTGCTTACTTAGCGCGTGTGTAGAGACCAGCACCCTGCCACATGTTACAAAGCATGCCAGTGAAGTACCGAGCACATTTCCTGCCACTAGAGGGCACTTAGCATCGTGGGAAATGGTTGAATGGCAGCACTGTACAAGGAAAGTAGTGTGCAGTTACTGGATTTTTGTTGCAAGTGCTAGAGAGGTTATATTAGTTTGCTAGGACTGCTGTAACAAAATATGGAAACTGAGAGTCTTCAGCAACAGAAATTTATTATCTCACAGTTCTGGAGGCCGGAAGTCCAAGACCCAAGGGGTCAGCAGGACCGATTCCTTTGAGGGCTGTGAGGGAGAATCTGTTCCATGCCTCTCCCCTGTCTTCTGGTGGCTGCTGGCCATCTTTGGCATTCCTAGACTTGGGAAAGCATCACCCCAAGCTCTGCCTTCACCTTCACAAGGCGTTCTCACTGTACGCATGTATTAATATGTCCACATTTCCTTGTTCTGTAAGGACACCAGTCATGTTGCATTAGGTCCCATCCTACTGCAGTGTGACCTCATCTCAACTTAAATGACTATATCTGCAATGACTCTATTTCAAATGAGGTCACATTCTGAGGTACTGGAGGTTAGAACTCCAACGTATCTTTTTAGGGGGGCACAGTTTGACCCATAACAGAGGTCAGAAGGTAAGAAAAGATTGGGAAGCCTTGGTATGGAGAAGGTCGAATGTGGCAGACCTTGAAAGGCGGAAGGATTTGATTCATTGATTTTTGACTGTTTCCCTGTTGACAGCATCAGCTGGAACGTGTGGGACAATGATCACCAACTGCCACATAGGCAGGTCGTTTTTGGCTATAAAAAATGACTTATTAATAAAACTCATAAAAAGTTATAAACTTATAAGAAGTGACTTATAAAACTGACTTAAGACAAATTAGCACTTCTTCAAAATATGTCATCAGAAAACAGAGCTTTTCTCTGGAAAGAGCAGGAAAGACTAAGAAGAGCCCATGTTTACAAAGTAAATCTGGTGCCGGCTTAGTATCAGTCCATGTGTTGTCATTTGCTTACTTAAGTCACTTGTCTTCTGTGAACGAGAAACATCTGGAAATAAAGACGTGTGCCTTTGCTGGGAAAATATATTTTGGCATCTCTAGTTTTGGCCTAAATTATAATTCTTGACTTGAAAAATATCTTTAAAGCTTCTGCGTTGTCATAATTAAATTAACTCTTAACTAAATATGTTGACAGACAATGATCTTTTCTCTAAAGCTACTTCCAATTTTTAAGAAAATAATGTTTACACCATCCTGCTGTGTCATTTCTTTTCATCTTAACCTCAAGCTGCCTTGGTTTGGTGACCTGGAAAACATGCTAACAGAGAGCTTTCATAAGTTGGCTTTTTACTTTGACTGATCCTGTGTCAGTATCATGTAATATTGAACATTTGCTTCTTAAAAATATGTATAATGTCAGCCATAGGTAAACAATTGCATTCACTTTGAGTCAGTGATGACATGTGAAACTGTCCTGTAGTCTTCCTCAAGAAATTCATTTGTTCCAATTAGAGAAATTGAGATTTTTTCAGAATGCCTCTGAAATTTAGATATTATTCTCCTTTTCAAGTGGAAGAAAGTAGGTCCAGAGAATATTATTGAGCCATGTTGCCTTCCTTTGCATGAATTTGGATTTTTTTCCTTTTTGAAGGGAAAAAGGAAGTAAAATTTACAGAACGATCTTGGGGAAGAAATCTCAGGAGATTTCTCTCAGCCAAAAGATTTGATGTAGTATTTTTTCTCACTAAAGTATGTGCAGATAAAATAAAAGACTGTGCGCAAGTTACTGATTACCTTGAAACTCAATACATAGTAAATTCTCTGAAATACATCAGCTGCTAGTCGTCTCTCAGTGCCCCGGCCTGGGAGAGTGGAGATGTGGCACAGTTTCTGCACAAATTTTTTTTCGGGTGCTCAGTCAAGGGCCCCATGCTGTGGTGCCTTCTGCTGAAGCTCGTGGAGATGAAAGGCTATGGACTCTGTCGGTTGACAGTGCAGTTTTAAAATAAACATTGTTTTGCTGCTTTGTTCTTGTGCTCACTGATAGTGTGGTCACAGCAAGAGCTAGCAAGGACCTCAGAGCAGTCATGAGGACAGGCATGTGTATTACTCACTTTAGTGCCCCTGGAACCCAGAAAGGTGCCTGGATTTTGATAAATATTTGCTGAATGACTCATTTGTTGACTGTTATAGCAGTGAAAAAAATATTTATTTCACACATTATCCATAAGAAAGGGAAAACACAATTCAGAGGCAATATATCTAAATCATCTGAGCGTCAGTACATCTGTTCATCACCGAATCAGTCCTGCTGCTGAAAGGGCAGGATCAAGTTCTGAGTTAAAAAAAGATTCAATGACATTTATTTAAATAGAAATTACTAATTAGTCACACATTTTTGCCTTTGTAATGATTGAGCAGAAAAGGTAAATGTTCTTGAATAGATGTTTGTTGTCAAAAAAAAGAATTTAGAGATCAGTCAAAATACATGAAAATACATCAAAATTTTTTTGAGGTTCAGCAGAGAATGGTGTTTCCTGGAGAGTGGTTACGGAACGCTGGTTAGTCATACCTGACTGACAATACTGAGCTCTGTATCTTGTCTTGTGGTTGCAGCAGGGCTTGGCAGGCTTCTGCCCCCAGGAAGCTGAAAATGCAGAGCGCTAGAGGGAGAAGCAGTTGTCACGTTATACCAGATGTTTGGCAATAGAGGCCACAGTACTAAGGATACGAGAGCAGCGATGCACTCTTTAAATGCCTGAGGGGGTAGGTGATAACTTGATCTGATCTTTGAGGGGTGAGCAGCTTTGTAGGAGGATGTAGGGTGGGATGAAGAGGGGAGGAAGTGTATTCTAGGAGGAGGGATTAACATCTGTGAAGACACAGAGGTGAGAGAGACCATGATCATCTGTATGGATGTAGGCCAGAAAAATCTTTTCCATATCGTTTATCACATTTGAGTAGGGAAGATTAAACATACACAGATTGTGATTTTTTTAGGGGCTCTAGTAAACCTCAGTGAGCATATTTATTGACCTGTTTTGGTAAATTAAAAGTTCCAACTCCCACCACACAGTGACCATTCTAGCCAAGCATCTGAACCACCTGGAGGAACCTTTTAAGAATCCATATTTCTAGCACATTAGCCACAGAAATTCTAATTCGGGAAGTCTAGGGAGGAGTCAGTCCTAGGAGGGTAATTCTTTAAATATTTCACCCAATGTTTATGTGCTTCCTCAGCCACGTACAGGGTCTGTTTCTTTGCAGCAGTTCAGTTATTTGAATTGAAATGCTCAGTAGTGAGGTTTCTGTGGGGGAGTTGGTATATCCCTCTGGGTACTCCAGAGCCCAGGGAAGTTGCATTTGTGGGGTCTCTTGGCCTGCCTGTGTTCATATATAGGTGAAAGCAAGTTAAAATTAGTATAAGGATGGCCTTGAGAAGAAACAGATGTGGTAAAAACTACCACTAAGAAGACTGTAGACTATAGACCTGTCCCATTGTGTCCTGGTCAGGTTAAGGAAGTTGGTCTCAAATTTCTTTGCCTCAGAATCCCTCCACATTCAAATACTATTGTGGACCCAAAGAGTTTTTATAATAGCCATCAATATTTACTATATTAGAAGTTAAAACAGAAATATTAAAAATATTTATTCAAAATAAGCTTATTAACAGAAATAATATGCTCTTATGAAAAATAAATATATTTTTCAAAATAAAAATGTTAATGAGAAGAATGACAATGTTTTCCATTTTTAAAAATTTGCTGTCTGGCTTAATAGAAGATATGTAATTTGTTGCAATATCACACATTATGTAGGCTCTGGAAAACTGTACTGTACATTCATGAGAGAATGAGAGTAAAGAAAGCAAATAACGTCTCAGTTTGGATGGTTTTGACCTTGCAGATTACGTGATAGAGTCTTGGGGACCTCTGCCAGGAGTCTCTGGATCCTACTTTGAAACCCTCTGACTATGCACTATCTCTTAAGGCCACCCAGCAGACCACCTCCCACTCCCCAACACATACATGCACACATGCATGAGCTTCCTAATTACTGCCTAGACTCTGCAAAATATAGAATCTGAAGAAATCATTACAGTGTTTTATTTTATGGAATACTCTATGCAAAGTAGGCTTGAAGTGGACATAAAGCAGCTAAGTATTGAATGAATAAATGTTAAATATTTATACACTATGTACCCCAATATGCTAATTAATCAGTTTAAACATCTTCGTAGCCAACAATTTAGAATCTGTAATTATTTCCAAAAAAGTTAATATTTGGAAGCTAATATTTCCAATTAAGATTAGGGTTGGGGGTTGGGGTGGATGGGGAAAGGGGAAACATTGGTCAAAGGGTACAAAGTTTCTGTTAGACTGGAGGAATAAGCTCTGGCGATCTATTGCACAGCATGATGACTGTAATTTTTATTTCAAAATTGCTGAAAGAGTAGATTTAATGTTCTCATCACAAAGAAGTGACATGTAAGGTAATGGATATATTAATTAGCCTGATTTGATCATTCCACAATACATACATATATCAAAACATTGCGTTGTACCCCATAAATGTATACAATTATTATTTGTCCGTTTTTTAAAAAAGTATAGCACTGGATGGTAGTTAAGAATCTAGATCCAGAAAACTTAGTCTGAATCCCAGCCCTAGTACTTAGATTATGGACAAATCACTGAACCCCTCTGAGCCTCAGTTTTTTCATTTGTAAAATGAGAATAATAGCAGTAAAGGTTCACAATCCATTATATTTGTTTCCAAACTCAAATGCCTCTGAAAATGGAAGATTTATTTATAATTCATTGAACAGCAAAATTTGGTGTGAACTCCTTTAGTGGCAAAAGCTGAGCTGAACAGACATGAGGCTCGTTTCATTCATCCTACCTGATAATGACTGTTTGTGTGCTACACTAAAGAAATTTAATGTTTGATTATAGAGTGCTGCCCTACATTTAGCTTGGTCTGTATATTATGAATGTTTTATAATAAACCATATATGTACTGAATTCTAAAACACATCTGTCCCAAAGATTTTAGATAAGAAATTAAAGACAGTTATTGCTGCATCAGGATTAAATGTGCTAATATACACATAGAACATCTAGAACAGTACCTGGCATGTAGTACAATATAAGGTTTCGTTAAATAAATAGGCTAACTTTCCCAAATAAGCATAAAAATTTCCCAAATAAGAATTTAATAGAAAAGAAAGCACTTACTTTACTAACATTTCCACATAAATGTTTTTTTTTTATTTTTTTTCTCTTGATTTGGGCAGTAGAAATGGCAAAATGGCAAGCTGCTGTTTGCCTAATTTGTATTGGGGAAGAAAAAACATTGATGGAGGAAATAGTTCATTAGTGTTGTGCATCTTTCTTGTTATTAGGAACTTTGTGGGAATTGAAGCCATGTCAGAGTTTTAGTGATTCCATTGAGTTTTTACTGAGCACCTGTTGTGTGCCTGGCACTGCTGGATACTAGGGCTATATCAGTAGATACACCTGAGTCTTTATCCTTTAGTCACTCATCGTGTAGTGGGAGAGAAACAGTTGAACCAGGTGTCATGCCAAATATTCAGTTTTAAAAGAATCAACTTGGTATCACCCTCTAATTAGAATTGCCAGATACAATACAGGACTCTTAAATTTGAATTTCAAGTTAGCTATAAATAACACTTAAAGTGTGTCCCAAATATTGCACAGGACATACTTATACTAAATGTAGTATTTGTCATGTGCAATATTTAGGACATACTTAGAACTGAAAAATTATTGTTTTTCTGACATTCACATTTAGCTGGGAATTCTGTGTTTTTATTTTCTATATCTAGCAACCCCACTTATAGTCCTGGGCTACTCTCAGCCATATTGGCAAGCTCTGAGGAGGAAATAGATGCTGCACTCATAGTGGGTAATTGGGGAGGGTTTTTTTTTTTTTTTTTTTTTTTTTAAGACTATTGACAAAGGTATAGGCAGGGTGAAGGGAAACAGCTAGGGATGATGACACACACAGGGCTGGCGGCACTTGCTGCCCCTAGGCCCAGTGGGGGCAGAGGGTGAGCGGCGGAAAGGGCCACCTGACAAGAACTGCGGCCTTCCCAGAGTGGGACATGCTCAGCCAGCAGAGACCCATCGTGGAGGAAATTGGCAAAAACACAACACAACTTTACTCTGCTCCCCCCCAGCCTTGCTCTGCTCCTGCCTCGCAGTCTCCTGGGAGCGGCCCCTCCCCACCTAGAAGCCAGCAGGCAGCCTGGTGAGCACGCACAGGCAGGGCAGGGGTTCTGCAGAGGCAAATGGGAAACAGCTGGCGCAGTTCTGATGTGCACGTGCCTGATGTCAGAACACCACCTGTTTACAGCAGCAGCCAGCCCGGCATGGGGAGGAGAGAGGGAAGAAAGAAAAAGAAAGAGTGAGAGTCTGAATTTTGAAGGTTAAGAAAAAAAGGTAAATCAGCACCACCAATGATGCTAATCAGAAGTAATTTTGCTTCTACCAGATACTGATTCTTTTTTTCTCTCTGTCTTTGGAATAACCATCAAATTTCTTCTATCAACTTAATGGATAGAATCAGGGCACGTATCCCCTGTGTTGTGCTTCCATCCTGATTCTTCCTACAAACCTGCATTTGCACAGTCCTGGGAATGAGTATGCTCTTAAAGGTTGTGCTCTGATGACTCACTTGCCTCACCCTGCCCCAGCCCTGGCCACAATGTGCTGAGGGTGGGATTAGCTGATCTTTCTCCTCCATCGGGTGGGGAGGGCATAGTCCCAAAGGAGCCCTGGAACTAGGACACTGCTCCGCCTCACCAGATTCTTTTCTCCCAGCCTGTTGCGCTTGATCAAATTCTCTGTCCAGAGAGCTTTCATTTTGTCAGTGAAAAGGTTTCTGATATCGTATTTATTAGCCAGCTGGTGAAGAGGTGTTAAGGATTTTTCAACTGCTTGGCCACATCTGGAGCATGGACTCCTTCGTCAGAACTCCTCAAATAAATGCCAACTAACAACCTGGAGAGTGGGTTCCTGAATGGCACTTAAGATGTTTACCAACAGGGTGTAAATGAAAATTAGTTTACACACATTGGTCATGGCCCTTTTATCTTGAGGTATTTAAAAGTATGTTCCAGGCCAGGCGTGGTGGCTCATACCTTTATAATCCTAGCACTCTGAGAGGCCAAAGCGGGAGGATCGCTTGAGGTCACTAGTCTGAGACCAGCCTGAGCAAGAGCAAGACCCCAGTCTTTGCTAAAAAAAAAAAAAATAGGGGGAAAAAATATTAGCTGGGCAGCTAAAAATAGAAAAAATTAGGCAACAGAGCAAGACTCTGTCTCAAAAAAAAAAAAAAAAAAAAAAAAACATTCCAAATTAACCGACCCCAGGATTTAGTCTCTGTTCTTGTCTGTGATTGGCACCATGGGCTGATTTCCATCCTTTCTCCTGTCACAATTACAGTTTCCCAGGCAAGGCTTGCAGCAGACCCAGCAGCAGCAACAGACAGCCGCCTTGGTGCGGCAGCTTCAGAAACAGCTTTCTAGTAAGTACCCCTGTCTGTCATAGAACAGACGGCTCCCAGTAAATTAAAAGCAAGCAAAACACAAGTGGTGGCTCCCCAAAAATGGCACTGTCTTCCTCAGAGCAATTTTCATAGTATTCAGTTTACTTCAGGGTATTTTTATTCTGTCTTGGTTTGGTTTTGGCTTGAATGTTTCTTTTCCTGGGAAAACCCTATTCTTTTCTTAAATTCAGGGAAGATATTTTTCTGTTGCTTCTATCAGAACCTGGGAATGTTTCTTTTCATTTTGGGGACCACTGTAGAACTTCAGGTGTCCTTTTTACAAAGCTGGAGGGTCCAAGGAACAACACAGCCAATGCCCTAATTACACAGATGCATGAGGTTACGTGGCCTCCCAAGGTCTTCAGATACAGGAAAGCCAGTGCTAGACAGTGGCTGCTCTCCCTGCTGCACCAGCCTGTGCTTCCTGATAATGATTCAGAGAAATCAAAACCTGTAACACCACAGACAGCATGGCAAGGCAGTGTTTTCTCCCCAGTAGCCTTGCCTGCAGTGCTGGTATGATTTTTTTTTTTTTTTAAATGGTGCTGCCTCTCTAGAGCACATACTAATGGCCCATTTCGTCATACCTCATCTCCATGCCAGCAGTGAGCTGCCACGAATCGAGTCACCCCTGTGCTGGAGTCACGAGACAGGAAATTTTCTTAGAAATGGGAGCAAGCCTCCTGTGATACAAAGAATATTGGCTTGGAGGTCAGGAGACCTAAATTCTGGTGCCAACTTGGCCACCGTTATCTGGATCATGTAGTTTTTCCATTTGCGTAATGAAGAGTGAGACCCGCAGTTCCCACCAGGGCTCAGATTATGTGCTTCTGAGGTACAGAGTAAAGGCCAGTTCGTGCTGAAGGCGGTGGTGCAGGTCGGGAAGCCTGCTGATACCGTAAGGAAATAGGTCGTTTAATGACTGAGGGGCAGCTTGGTTTTAGTCTCAATTTTCTGCCTGGCTGCTGTGCATGTTGATTTTCTGGCAGAGGGAACACCCTTCCTATACCTTGATGTCCCTACCAGTGCGTGCCCAAGATCTTTGTTTCTTCTTTAAAAATATTTCCCTTTTACGGCCTCATTTAATTTCAGTTAAATCAATCTTCTTTTTAGCTACCGTTTAATAGGCATAGCCTATTAAACAAATTTATAATTAAAATTTCATTGCATTTCATTACTTCCAGCATTCATATTCTTGCAGAGAACATAATCTTAAGGCATAGGTACCTATTTCTAATCTAGTGTTTAGAAATAGATAACTTATTTTTAAATAGTAGTGTTTGTTTGCAGGAGGATATCTACTTTTATTTCCTGTTTACCAGAGTTCAAGTAATGCAGCTTTTTTTTTTTTTTTTTTTTTTAAGCAGTCATTTATGGAGCATCTTCTTGGACTCAGGCACTGGGACCCTTCACATGTATTAATTCACTTTATTTTTTAATCAACTTGTGAGATTAGGTATTGTTACTATTCCCATATTATAGATGAGGAAACAACTAAGAACAGAAATGTTGACTAATTTGCCCAGGGTTATTCAGCTAACAGCAAGGGGCAGAGCTGGGACTTGGAACTCAGATGGTCTCCTTCCAGAGCCTACCTCTTAAGCACAGTGTATGTTCTGCTGCCTGATACTAGCAGTGATGATGCCAACTTCCTTTGTTGAGGAGTGGCAACTAGGCTGACCTGCCCACCACATGACTCCAGAGGGTTCTTTTTATATCACAGTCCACGTGAATAGGGTCTCTGGATTTGAATAACCTAGAGTTATTCAAGCAGTAGCTGTTTCTAAGCCTGTGTTAGTTTTTGGTGTCTACTGACTATTCTCTATTTTTTCCTGTATGTGTGTGTGTGCATGTGTGCAGGTACACATGTGTGCCTAGGCACATGCTTGAGTCGACATGCACATAGCCATACTCTTGCACAGTTCTGTTATACATATTTTATGGTGTTTGCAAAAAGTCTAATTCCAATCTAAGTTTCTCTTACCTATTATAATGTCAGTGTTAAAGCAGAATTGCTGACTTGCTCTTATAAACATTTTGAGAACTTCCAATGTTGTATGAAACTTTTACAGCAGTAGTTCTCTCGACTGTTAATATTGAGGCATTTAGTTCAGAGGGAGTCACTTTGGAGGACCAGTTACCTTAAGCCTGAGGCCTTGCATTGGCAGGTGTGGGGCTCTGAGGCAGAGCTGGCTCCTCTGCAGAATGAACTGAGTGGTAGTGTTTGGATCCCACTGCTAGGGTCTTTCAGGACAAGGATAGTACTCTGTCTAGGCAGTCTCTTCCGCTATGCCTGACACTGGTCCTGAGAGCAGTGACAAGAATGTCGCATCTATCTGTGGCATAATTTTGTGTCTGTAATTTTATTTGAATTTATTTTTCTCATTAGGTAACCAGCCACAGCAAGGAGTGACTTCCTATGGGCATCCTTCACACTTCTGAATCTGCAAGAGAAGACATGAAGTCTTGTGTTTGCACTGAAAAATAGAAAATCAAATTTAATGCATCAGTCATCCTTAAAAATGTCCCTTTGTTCTTTCATTTCTTTGACATTTTACCATATTTTATGCTACATCTCACACAAAGATGTTTAAACAAAAATCCAGGGAAAAGTTGTGGTTTGATTTTGTCACATTCAACTTTAAAGCAGGTTTAAAAATACGGATCATGCAGGCCAACTTCAGGAAGTGTGTGGTAGCAGACCTTTTGAAATTGGTGCTTTTTTGAATCTCATATTTACAGAAAGAATGAATTATGGTGGATTTAAAATGTTTTATCTATTTTGTTCATTAATGGCAAAGTTTTTCTTTTTTTCTTTTTTTTTTCCCCAAACTGTGCTGGACCAAACTACTGATTTGAAAGGCTTGTCAGATCTTGACAGGAAAGTGACCCATTTATTTTACATTCACCTGCGATGGTGAAACGGACAATTATTTGCATCATTCTAATTTGAAATGTTTAAAATTTCATAAGCACTTTATAAACTTTGTTCTTATTTATGTAGGACTTTGCTTTTGTTGTGGTCAAAAGGTGCTGAAACAGATTGTTGCTTAATACTTAGACTTCTTAAACCAATAATTGAAACCAAGGTTTCTCTGAGAGCCACCTTAAGATGTGCAGAAGCCTGTTAGAAGTAGCTGTACTCAAATTTGTTTTCAGTGGCAAGATCGTTGGCCAGAGTCTTTGTGAAGGTACAACATGTAAACTCTAAAGGCCTGAAAGAACCATAGTGGAATCATTCCAATTATTTATTGCCAGTTTTGGTTCTTCTGAACCTTATGCCAACTTGATGAAAAAAAAAAAATCAGCAGCTGGCCTGAGATTCCACAGAGCTCAAACTTGACATGGTTTCTAGAGAATCTGGCCCCAAAGTCCAGAAGGCTCTGGTTATCATAAAAGGTGTATTTGCTGTTTATTTTGTATGGTAAGTATTTGCTATTTTGAATTTAATTATTAATGTTGGTGTCAGTCTTGGTTGTGTATTGCATATACTGTATTTATAAAATTGGTGCAAAAAGCACAAGTAAATTATACATCAAATTTATTATAAAGAAATAGTAACTATTTTAACTTTGTTCAAGTATGTGGTAATTTGCTCCTATTAGAGTAAAAAAATACAGTAAATTATTATCAGTTTGTGTAACTTAAGAGTATTCCATATAATATTTTTTTAGATTTAGATGCATAAAATTTTGAATGTGAAAATTGCAGGGCATTTAAAAACATGTGGGGGATATTTTCCCATGTTCTGTGTTAATTCATTTTCTTTTGCCATATGATTTTACACGTAATGTAGTCAAGCATACTGTGAATAGATTTGTCTATAATGAGCAAACCATGTAGATCTACTTTTTTTAAATGTAGCTATAACAACCTTAGTAGACAATTTCTTTTACAAATCATTATATAAATAATTTATCTTCCTAGGTGAGTTACTCATTGCAAAGTTTGACTCATGCAAATGACCTCAAATACATGTCAGCTTACTTTGCTGTGGCAACATCCATGTGAACTGCTTTGTACACTGTGAAAATATTTCACTCCAGCCTGCTCATTTTGTGTTTACTCTGGGCTGGAAAAGACTTTGCCAAAACATTAAAGACCGTTCTTTTCACTAAATTAACATAGTCTATCTGCTTTCAGAAGATGTATCCGTACATTTCAGCTGGTTTTGTATATCAGGTTTTTTTCCTGTCAAGAATCATACTCTTGGAGTTCATGAAGTTGTTTTTCTTCAAAGTAATTAATATTCATATAATGGCTGCATTGGCAAAACAACCGATATGTGAATGTTGTGCCTAGTGAGTAAGTCATGTTCTGTCCTTGTTCTACTTCAAGAATTATTGGTATTTAAAATGGCAGTTTTCAGTTGAACCATATATTTTTGTAGCTCAACATTGCAAACAGCAGTGATACTGTTTCAAGAATGTTATAATTGCATAACATTTGTATGCACTTTATATTTTGCAGAAGTTAATTTATTAATCATTTTGCACATGCAAGTTGTAGGGTATAACTTTATTGTCTTTTTTTTTTTTTTTTTGGTGAGGAAGCTAAGGTCATGGTAAGGCCCTATAATTCCAAGATTCTATGGAAAGCTGAGGGAAAACTTAAAGATGTTTTTCCCCTGTGCATTATAAAGAAAGCAACTGGAATTAATTTAGTCATTATATTTTCTCCCACTTAATCCTCTATCTTAAGAGGTTTCTACTTTTTTCTTTTCTAGCAAATGCATTAGTTTGCATTAAAATGATCGCAAAGGAAAGCCATGTGGCAGAACCTGGTAATTTGCTTGGTGAGATAGAGAAGAAATTACCTTGGAATAAGATGGAGTCCCCACCCAGCTCCCCTTAAAGATAAGACTTTGACATCTAATGGAGTTGGCTGTACTTAATCACAAATCTTGGATCAAAGAAGCCCGTAGACATACTTGTTTACACTGCAGGCTTGTTCCTAATAGGTTACATTTGTCATTTTATTTACCCTTCTCGGCCCAGAAGTAAAGGAGATCACTTTACAGTGAGCACCTTTGACCTTTTGCAGCCACAAAGTCCAACGTCAGAGATTAGTAGCAATCAGGTCACCCCTTAGGTGGGACCAGCTGAAAGTTGGTGTGATGAAAACACAATGAAGGGAGCTCTTCCATATGTCTCACGTGATTAGCAGGGGCCAACATAGCTCTTGGTTTTGTGTCGTGAGATAGCTGAACAAGACCTATGGCATTTTTTTTTTCATTTATAAGGCTCCTATAATTATTAGTGAATATTTGCATAGATGCTAGAGAAATTACACTGGAAAGTCCCAGTTTCTAGAATTAGAAAAGATGAATCATATTATGTCCACCAAATTAATTCAGGTTGAATTAAGCATGTAATATAAATAAATTCAGTGAATTACAAAAAGCATTTTGTGTAGAGTTGATCAGATTTTAAATACAGTGAAACTTCATTATATAAAATAGATCCAGACCCTCCCATTCTCCCCTCACATAAAAAAAATGATCACTTAATAAAATGCTCATAAAGCAATGTTCCCTCATAAAATTTTTCTTAAGAACAGCTCTAAACCAGGGGTGCCTGAGCTAGATTTTAAAGTTATAAAGAAGTTTCATTGTATTTTTAAAACTTTTTAGTGGATGTATTTGGACAAAAATAACCCCCTTTTCACATTTTATGATGTTGTAGGTAATTACGTTGCTTTTACATGTGAAAAAGTTAGCCTGCATTTATTTTTAAATGCAGTTATTAAAACATTTTTGTATTCTCCATCAAAGAAAATTTTCAGTGTGAACAAATGATGAATCATAAAATAAGTCAGTGCTTATTTTCTGTAGGGTTTAGCAAAAAATTTATAAACCAACCACAAAATATTTATACATCAAGATGATAAATTTACATAGAGACTACAAATTTAATCTTTTCCATTGTCTCCGTTCTGAGTGCCATGCTTGTAACATTGATAGAAAGTGGACACTAGGCAACTGGTAGTAAAAAAGAAAAATGTCCATTTTTTTACTGAAAAATTCAGGTACGTTAGCCATTTGTTATTTTATGGTGGACCGTTTTCTCTTAATGATGTTCATTTGTTGGCAAAATAAAAGTGCCTTAAGTTAAAAATTTGTTTTGAGATCCATTAAATCAGTATCATTTCGTAATGCGTTTGTCTTTTTTTGCATGTCCATTGTAAATTTAATATTGTAAATGTATTCAAATTCATTTACACGCCTATGGCTGCCTTTGATTAAACTTCTTCCAAAAAATAAACTCTGTCCAGATTTTTAATTTAATTTTACTCTATGTCAGATTACTTGAATATAAGTTGTTGCATGATCACTACCAAATGGATTCTTTGCTGTGCATTTGTATATCCCAGAATCAGAAGTTTGGGGGTTCTGAATGACTAGGGTACCTTGTAGGTGAAGCAGCTCACTTCCATGATTCCTGCCTTTGCTTGCCATTGAGAGCAGGGAGTGGTCTGGTATCTCCCATGTGATTTCTGGCTTTGGAACTCCCAGGGCCAGGCAGTGGAGCTGAAAGGCTGCTCCTGTCCTTGTGAGGATGCTCCTGGGTGGGCGATTTGTAATTCTGGGAGGATAGGCTACAATCATTACTGGAACTGTGATCAGTGCATGACCAACACTATTTTGAGCCTTACAAATGTAGTTTCCTCTGTCGTAAGCTGTTGCTTCTTTGATTACTAAAGTGCCATTGTCATGCAATATGTATTTCCCATTAATTTGAGGCCTGTCTAAAACATAACCACTTGGCATAGTCCATTTGATATTGGGCTTAGGAATTCCATCAGACACACAATGCAGTGATAGAGATTCTCCACTGATACTTTTTACTGTCCCTAGTGCATATGTAAGAATAACTGGCTTCTGACCAATTTCTAAAATGATTAATTTCTCAATATAGCCAACTTTATTTCTGGCTGCACAGCGATATTTTCCTGCGTCATCCCGAGTTGTTTTATAAATGATAAAAGAACCATTGCTTGCCATCAGATACTGAGA
Source organism: Indri indri (assembly GCA_004363605.1). Classification (NCBI taxonomy): domain Eukaryota; kingdom Metazoa; phylum Chordata; class Mammalia; order Primates; family Indriidae; genus Indri; species Indri indri. The sequence goes on along the minus strand of RJWJ010001649.1, from coordinate 21,940 downwards.
ATTTTGTGGTCCGTTGGAAAATCGTGTGCCATTTGGTAAAATCCAGATTATTTCAGGTGGCGGGTTACCATCAACAGAGCAATTCAATGCAGTGGACTTTCCAAGCTGGGCAACTATTTTTTCATTAAAAGGATTTCGGAATGTTGGTCTTCTCAGCATTTCCAGTACTTCTAATTGTACCACCAACACGCTCTCGCCTCCTTCATTTCGAGCCACGCAGATAAAATCAGCTGAATCTGAAAGCCTCACATTCCTGATTTCCAAGGTTCCATTTGTATAGACTGTGATTCTGCTTCCATAGTATGGGACTGTGAGGAAAATGTTGTCTGGCATGATCCACATGACTTCAGGAGAGGGTGTCCCTTCAACTCTGCAGTCAAAGTGTTTTTTGGAATGCCTCACGGCCGTAGCTTTCATAACAGTTTTGTTTGTGTACAGACCATTGATTAATGGAGGCTTAGAGACAACATCCAGTTTGTACATTTTGGTGTCATCCCCGCTGGGATTTCGGGCTACGCACACATACTCTCCAGAATCAAGCAGTTTCACTTTGTGGATGGACAAAGACCCATTGGCATGAAATGTATACCTACCACTGGAGAAGGAAATCATGTCGTTGGAAGGCAGCAACCAAAATATTTTCGGTTTGGGATCCCCAATGACCTCACAGTCAAGAACAGCTGTGTCTCCAGCTTTGATTCTTGTCTTGGCCTTGTAACCCTGTCTTATCCGTGGGGCAGCTGTTATAACTGTTAGGTGGAACTTCATTTCATCCTTTCCTAAGGTGTTCTGGGCATAGCAAGTATAATCTCCTTCCTCTGCTATCCCAACTTGGTTGAAGTATAAGGTTCCATTGTCAAAAAGGATGTACCTCCTGGTCCTGTGGCCGCTGTCATCAGCTTGCATTGCATTGTTGATCATTGTTCCATCAGGCAGACTCCAGGAGATCTCAGGCACCGGTGAGCCAGAAGCTTTGCAATCAACTTGGAAATCTTTCCCATGCTGCACTTGCTTTTTAAAATACTGCTTGTGGTCAATTTTGGCAGGTTTCAGTCTTAGGCTGACATGCATCAGTATCAGATCATCTCCCATTTTGTTTCTTGCCACACACAAGTAGTCACCACCATCTTTTTCTGTTACAGATCCAATAAACAGGGATCCATTTGGGTAGACATGGATTCGACTGCCCATTCTAAGGAGAAAAGAGACTAATGTAAGTGTGCAGCTGTTAGCAGTGGGGGAAGGGAAGTTGTCTTACACGGGATGAGCTCTCTACTCCCTAGCTTCATTGAAGCATGATTAACAAAAACTGTATATTTTTAAGGTATATAACATTTTGATATAATGAAAACGATTACCACAATCGAGCTAATTAGCATATCCATAACCTCACTCCGGGTTTTCTGTGTGTGGTGCATGGGATTAACTTTACACTGTTGCAATAAAAATTACAATCACTACTAGCTAATTGTCTTCTAAACCGTTTTCTGAAAGATGAAATTATCTAACTGAATAGGTGTAATTTAGTGTGCAAACTAGTATTTCTCAGATGGACTTCAAAGAAATCTCCTTTACATGGTAATTAAAGATTAATGATGAGGGAATACTAGATACTGGATTCCTAGACACCATGACTTCCTTGACCATTTTACATCTCAAATAAACTGAGTCCACAACAATGATCATTTGGGGATATATTGGTAAAGAAAACTCTTATATAAATTTAGTTGCTCAGAAATGATGCCAGATACTTTTATAAAAGTTATTAGTAACAAAATAATTCTTCAATTATTTGGTTAGAAAATAAGGTCTACTTTGTCATAGAGAGAGAATACCAAGGTAAAGCTCATTGGAAGCTTGTCGCGGGCAGGTATAAAATGACTGATTTCTGCATGAGATTGAACTTTGGAAAACCATTTTCTCAAGTATACAGCCACTGCACAACCTGCTGTTACCACATTTAACCAGCAGATGGCAGGTATTTCCTGGTTTTTCCAGGAAAACCAGCGGAAATTGGTGCTAAAAGTGTGATCAAGGACAGCCATAGGTGAAAATCTTATGTGTATGTTTTTCTTTCTTTTCGGCAACATGGGCTAAGCAGGTAGATAAAACTGGACAGAAAAGTGAAGACTGCTTTTCAGAACATAACTGCTAACCAAGTCAAACAGCCTCAAGTCATTTTTATCCTCCAGCAAATGTATGTATGGACAGTATTGCAGTAAAACATTATTTATTATAAAATGCATTCTTTTTTTCCCCCTAAAGTGTGGAAGGAACTTCTCTGCCATATGAACCAAGGTAAAATCACATAATGAATGCACTTAATAAAGGGAATGGAAACTGTCAGGTGCTTTGCATTAACTTTCGAATTGTGAAGTAGTTTCCTCGCTAATCACCTGAAAAACTGATATTTAGAGAGACTTAATAACTTGCCTTTGGTCACAGAGCTCATTCCCAAACCCTGTGCTTTCCAACATGGTACACTGCCACTTGCTGTTATTCTTTCCCAATGCTTTCTAAAACTTGGCTGCACATTAAAATCATTTGTGGAGTTTAATACTGATGCCTGGGTCTGACCTCTAGAATTTCTGACTTAATTGGTGTAGAATATGGCCTAGGCATCAGTATCCTTAAAGTTTTCCATGTGTAGCGTAGTCTAAGAACCACTGCTCTAATCGTTGGTTCTCAGTGGAGTTCCCCGTCGCCTGCATCGGTATTATATGGGGCCAAATTTAAGAGGCACATATCCTGGCTTTACTGTCCCGAAATGGAATAGGTCTGGCCAGGGATCTAGAAACCCAATGTTTAGCAGACTTCCCAGGTGACTTATGAACAATTAAGTTTGAGAACCAGCCTCAAATTTTAGTGTGCAAAGTCACCTGGAGGACTTTTAAGAATGCAGATTGCTTGATGAAACATAAAATGAGAGTTTCTGATTCAACAAGTTCCCAGGCATTGCTAATGCTACTGGCAGAGGCACTACCCTTTGAGAACCCCTGACTTAGAGGGCTACCCCTCACCCCAAGTCTGAGGCAACTGGAGGCTGTGATGTGTAAGAAGAGACTGATATTTTTAAGATAATTTAATTTTGAAGGTAGAAGTTTTCCCTGAGTAAAAGAAACAGAATGCTTTATAAAGATTAATGTGAGCGCAAGCATCTCCAGCCTTTCGAAAGCACTGCTTCTAGAATTTTATGGTGCCTGATTGACCAGGGGATCTTTTAAAAGTGCAGATTCTGATTCAGCAGGTCAGGTGTGGGGTAATAAGCTCCCAGGTCATAAGGAGCAAGGTTAAGAGGAAAGAAAACCATTTCTGCATTGAAACATAAGTCACCTAAGTTATGTTCAAAGTAGTGGAGATAGACTAGCAGTGCTCTGAGTCTGGGACCATTAAAAGAGAGAGAGAAGAAGCTTTTTGGTTCTGACAAGCAAGCTTTAAGAAAATGAAAGGGTTTTGCTTAATTGGGGCATGGTAGGGTGGGCTTGGATCAGCACAGCTACAGTTCTCTCATTTTTAGAATCTAAAATAAATCTGAACTTCTAATGCTAAGAAGTGGGAAGAGTAACGGGTTTCTTAGTTTTTTGTTTTGCAGTAGAAGTACCCTTTTTCTTTCTGTTGACATATTTAAAGCATGGAAATGAAGAATATACTTGCCTTTTTGAGTGGGTTAGTTGCAAAATGATCATTGAAGTATTTAGTTAGCAAACGAAGTTCTATTTCATTATAAAAGAAGAATGCGGTGCCTCTGGTGGGGCCATGATAGCATCTGTGATCTTATATACTCTTGCCTCTTCTACAATATGAGCAATCTATGTTCCATAAGTATTTTCCCAAAACAAAATAATTTGCCTAATTTCTTTGCTACTTAACTCTGAAGGATTTGTTGGAACACCTGGTCAAGATTTATTCTGAGATGCTAACAATGAGTTTTAGAGTACTTTTCAGACTTCCTTTGGACTAACTTTTTAGGACATTCCTTTATATTTGTTCATAACTCCTGATAAAAGATTTCCATTTTCCAAAGTTGACCTGGTGCCCAGTGAATGTTTTAGACCTTATCTTTACAACCTAAATTTTGAATTTAATCTGTTATTCCCATTACAAATGTGAAGCTGTCTATAATTCATGCACTGGTAACCTTCATGGGTAGTAAAAATTGTATTCAAAATTACACAGAATAATGAGCAGTGTCTGAGTAGGTGACAATCATCCCGTGTACTGTGGAATTTATTTTAAATGCATTAATTTTAGGAAGTAGAACTGGCATCCAACACTAATGAAATGCTTACAATAACTTGAAGGCAAAAAAATGAGAGGTGCTGATATTGCAAAATTAAATGCAAAAACTGACGAAGGATTGAAAATATTTGATGCCATAAATAAAGGAGTAGTAGCATATATGTATATCGTATAGCAAACATGAATGTGATTTCTGAAGTACACATTTTATAACTCAGCATGTTTAAATTTTAAATCCAGACTAGTTTCAATTTAATATTTAGATAATTTTGATGACTTGTTTGAAAAACTTGAAAATTAACATTTACTTTTGAAGATCACACAAATTAAATTTAATAACTATATTCAGCACCAACTCATTGTGACACCAGAAAAAAATCTATTCAGCTTCTAAGCATGAGTGCAAATTTACATTATGTATAATTTTTCTTGCTTGAATATTTTCTGTTAATAAATACATAAAATATAAATGCACATCCTTTTGTCATATTATGAGAAATCACTGCATAATCATGCAAATGGAAAAATAACTCATAAGCTATAATTATTGAGTTTCAAAGATCTATACAGAAAACCAGCTATAAAATGAATAATATGTCTATGAAAGAGCATATCAGAGAAAGCGGGTATGTGTACATACATGTATTATTGCAGCAGGGTGATGAGGGCCCTGAACACATTTCACTTTGTGAAGGTCGTAACATTGTGATTTTTATAAAAGTGCTTTGCAATTTTAGGAAAGAAGAAATAAGTACTGATTATACTAAAGTTTGAAATGTCTGATAGGAGACACCGAAGAGTGAAATAATGGAGTGAGTGTCTCTCTCTAGAACCTTGACGGCGTCACAAAAATTCCCTCCTCTTTTTGGATATAGAGAGTGTGAATGCATTTACAGTTACCACTTTAAACCTGTCACAAGTATGGAGGCAAATGAGATTTTTATTCTGCTCGTTAACCATAAAAACTCAAAAAGTTGGCCCTTAGAGTTAAGCATCTAAGAAGATTGGTTTTTCTATTCAATGATCTCAAAGGATTAGGTTTCTTTAGAGTTGTCTTTATGTCCAAAGTCTATGTACACTCCAAACTGCTGCCTGCCTTGCTGTATCATTGTTTAGCTATACAACTTCTGAAATGTAAACAGGTAGAACAGATAATTCCAACACAAAGGTAGGGGTTTACCTGTGCCACTGGTCGACAATAGCCTTGGATGGTAACCTCCAGATTATTTTGGGTTTGGGCTCCCCGGTGGCTGAGCAGTTCAGTAGTAATTTGTCCCCAAAATTCACTTCAGTCCTTTTCTGGGATGCAAATTCTATCCTGGGGCTGGTCTCTCTCTCTTCCATTGTAAGCATTACTACCCTTCTCTCCGAGCCAGTGGAACTGGTAGCGATGCATTCATAAGTGCCCCTGTCTGAAGAGGCTACGTTTCTTATATAGAGAGTTCCATTTGAAAATAAGAATAACTTGGAATTGGTAAACTGTAATGGTTTCACTTCAGTGCCATCAGAGAGGACCCAGTAAACACTGGGCTGAGGAGTTCCTTTTGCAGTACAGGGTAGTTTCAAATTTTCACCCCAAGTCCCTAAAATGACTTGTCTCTTTTGCTCTAGAATAACAGGTGGGGCAGCAATGACTTGTATTTTAACCAGCAGTGAATCCTGACCAGCCAGATTGCTGGCCATGCATTTGTAAAAGCCGCGGTCATAAACACTGAGATTGTGGACGACCAAGGTTCCATCAGATGTTACCAGGGCCTGCCCATTTCCTTGGGATGATTCCGAGACCACTGTCTGGTTTGCAAGAATCCAGGAAATTGTAGGGCTTGGTCTACCCTCTGCTCTGCACTTCAACTCCACAGTGCTTCCAGAATGAACTGTGATCTCTTTGGTATGTCTCCCTAGGATCCTGGGAGGATAGGAAACCACAGACAAGGTGACATGAAGGCGGTCCATGCCAAATGGATTGGATGCTGAGCACAGGTACTGTCCACGGTCCTGAATGTCCACTCTGTGGATGGACAGGGTGCCATTGGGGTGCACCTGGAACCTGCTATTCTGTTTACTTTCAGACAAATCAAGTCCTAGGAAGAAAGAAATTTATGGCCATGGCTCATCAAAGTTTAGATAGAAAACATAGAGCTATCTTTTTGTTAAGCTACTGAGAATACATTTAAAATTAAAATTAGGACATCTAATCTTCAGATTGCAAAAATTATTCCTGGATTTTTTTTATGCACATAATTTAAAACTGAGATGGTTCAACACAATGACCACTTTCTTTTTTTTCAAATCATATTTCTTTGGATCTGCTTTCAAAGCATTTAAAAAACATTCTTAATTAACATGTTTGAGAACCTCTGATGAACAACAAATATGCAAATATCAAATGATATTAATGGTTTCTGTATCTTGGAGACATTTGAAACTAGTGCTTATTCTTTGGATGTGTAACCCCAAAACACAACACAGCCTTTTTCATGTTTTATAACTAACAAAGAATAAGTGTAAGGAAACAATTTCAAATACCTGATGAGACTCTGGTCCAGTGGATGGTGGGCAGGGGATTTCCAGCAGCCTCACAGGGAAGAAAGGCATCCGAGTTAGCTGGAACAGTAAAACTTGCAGCTTTTCCTCCAACTATTCTGGGCTTTTCGAATATATTCCTAGACAAAGAGTCAAAAGGAAGGTGTTTGGAAGTTGTTACTTTTTGAACTGGTTTATTATCAAAGCCACTCTTCTTTGTATTCTTCTGTCCATCCCAATTTGATGCATGAGTGGTGGCCTCTGATAAGCCTAGAGTGGGCAACATGTCTACTACTGGCTTTTTGCCTTTTTCAGCAATTTCTAGGTATGACTTGTGCCAAAATTGGTTTTCTGACCAGGGAGAGGGAGTCAATTTAGAAAGCTTTGATTTCACTGTTAGTAGTGCTGGCATAGGAGTAGAATGTAACAGATTAGAGGAGATAAAGTGACTGGTTCCAATTGTGAACTTGGCATTTGGGTGAGCCTTGGGAGAAGTTGTAACCTCTGCTACTAATTGCCCTGGATTAGGATCATGCCTTGAGAATTCTTCTGGCTTGTCCATTGCATTTGTCATCATCCTGAAAATGGGAGTTGCCACGTCATCGGTCACTGCACTTCGAGTAAAGGGAGGGGAGATGGGAATTGGCAAGAGAGTAGCGCTGCTGCTCAGGAACACTGGTGTGGTTGAGTGCCTGATGATTGTTTTACCAGTTGTGGTACTCTGTTGTGATTTGCTGGACAATGTTTCGGAAGCAATTGTGCTCCTCAAAGTCTGAGTACTCACTTGGGGTAGTTCTTCAACTACATCTGTCAGATTAAGAGTTCTTGAATGAAGACCACTTGTGCTTGAAATTCCATTTGTGTTTTCTAGGGGAGAATGAGTGAAAGCAGAGACACTGGGCTTGATTGAAGTTTCAGCTGCGGTTGGAACAGGAAGTATCACAGCAGCGGATGTAGTGAAACCAGAACTCTGGCCTAGAGAGATGTTTAGGTCATTCCTGTTCTTCTGAAGCTCCTTTTTTCTTTGTACGTTTTGTGACCCAGGTCTTGCTGTTTGGGTTTCATAGATAATGACAGATTCAAGGGTAGTAGGAGGACTAGCCCGTGTGGCTGTTTGCATTGACATGGAGCTTATTGTACTTGATTCTTTGCTGGTGATACTCGGAAGAGTAGGATAAAGAAGTGGAAAGGGCAGCTCCTTCATTGTAGAGAGATTTCTAAAACTGTGTGTTTTGGTGGTATTGGGGTGAGTTGTAGCTGTTGTTATAGATGGAATTTGTATCACACTTGCTGAGGATATTGTGAAATGGAAAAGGGAAACTTTATCTGTGGGTAAAGTAGGAGATATTCTAGGAAGCATCATGGTTGTGCTTTTTTGTAAGCCAAATTTATGCTGATTCCTTAATCTCTCTTTTTGGTTACGGTTATTTATGAAGATCTGCTGCCAGGGAATTTTCCCTCTTGAAAATCTTGTAATGGCTATAGCAGTAGGCATTGATGGCTTGGTGATGGAACCTGAAAGTGGCAATGTAATCACTGAATCTCTTTTAGCTTCACTGGTGCTAGACGCATCTGAGTAATCAATACTAGTTATATGAGTTTTTTCCATAGATGTGAATGTTGGGGCATATGTCATGACTGCACCAGTTGGAGTCACTGGGGTACTTTCAACACTGAAATATTTTATTGTACGTGTTGTTTTCTCAATATCTGCATGTGGTGTGTTCTCAGATAGTAATGGTGGATTCTGGACTAGAGTTGTAGACTCTTGAGATGTGACTCTGGCAATGTCAGCTTTGGGGAGGGCGATGGGGGCAGCACTTGGGAACGACAATGCTGCTGTAGCCGTGGTAAGCCTTTCTCTGGGAAGACAGGATGGGCACATCGCTCTGAGCTCTGTGGCTGAAGATGCAGTAGTGCTTTCCTCAGAAGAGGCTCTGACTGTTGGCCTCACAGCGCCATATCTATGCTGTCGGAAAATTGGAATTCTATGTGGGCTAATGATTCGCCCCCGGCCCCAAAGTTTCCTCCGTCTCCCAAAGCGTCTGGATAGTGGGATGTTAGTTGTACTATTTCTAGAAATCTGAGAATGAGCAGCAGCGTGTGGATCTGAAGGGAGCTTAGAGGTGACAAGTTTTTGAGTAGTGTGAGAATGGAACTGATTGCTCTTCGGTTCACTGGCGCCTGTTACAGGTGTCTGAAGACCATTTGTAGTATTTACTGACTCTAAGACTATGTCAGCTTTGTTGTTAGTGCTATTAAACATTTTGATATTGACATCTTTAATCATAGTTCTTACTGTTATTGGGGGTACACTTTGTAAATGCTCTCTTCTCCCCATCTGGTCAGCATTGTGAAATTCAGTTGCTCCTGGCAGTAGTGGAAAGATAGTGGATGAATGTTGACTGGTTGAGTCTTGCATTTTGTTTGACTTGGTTGGGTTTACGTTCTTTGACATAGCTGTAGTTTTAATAGCAGGGGATAGTTTGAAATCTATAGGTTTTTCAGGTGGTAGTATTTGTGAACTCACAACTGGGGAGACTTCTGTGCCAGAAGTTATGTTTGTCACAGGGCTATCAGATATTGTTCTGGAGGCAGCAGTCACTGTCCTTGTTGGAATATTTGAAGCTTTAGTGGCCAGGACCATAAATTCCTCATCTGGCATGAGCATGCCTGAAGAGTCTTCTTCCTCACCAGGTATTTTCAGGAGTTGGGTGACTGGTGGGGGTGGCCTTACTGTGGCGTTTTCTCGTTTCTCTGGCACAGCATTCTTTTTAGTTTTCTCCAAAAGTGCTGTCCAGTGTTGTGGGTCAATTCTCCGAGCAGAGGAAGGGAACTGCCTCTTATGTTCCCTAAAACGTCGGTTTATTGAATCTCCACGCTGTCGGTGTATTATATATTCCCGATAGTTATGCTTCTTACTTGTGCTTGAGACTTGTTTTCCAACCTCTGCTCCCATTGGATCAGACATAGGGGGTTGTACAGGTGGTGGCTCCTTAAGGTGAGCAATAGGATTGGGCTCATCAAGTCCAGATCCGTCTGTTTCTCCATCATGCACCACTGATCTTTGTCCTTTCATTTTGACTGAAACTTGGAAAATCAAACAGTCGACCCCTGATGGGTTGGCTGCTACACAACGATAATGACCTTGGTCTTTTTGGGTGACCTGTAATATTCTTAATGTGCCATTGTTAAGAATTTGCTTGTCTCTTAAGGACTGATGGAGCAAATTATTTCCTGGAAGAACCCAGCTAATAGAAGCATCTGGGATACCAGTAGAATGGCATGGAAGATCGAGTGTTTCACCAATGAAAACTGTGTGATGAACTCCCTTTTCATGATAGGCTTCTACATCGGGCTCTACCACAGTTATCCTATAGGTGAGAATATCTGCATCATCATAATTGGTGCTTATGCAGTGGTATGTTCCTGTGTCAAAACTGTCAGCCATCTGGAGTTCCAATTTTCCACTTTTGTCTATCAGGATTCTTCCATCTTCACTAACATAAGGGGCTCTCACCTTACTCCCATCAGCCAGAACCCACTCCAAATGTGGGGTGGGGTCTCCTTGGCCTGGGCAGTTTAGGTCAATGGTTCCACCTACCAAAACAGTGCGTTCCAGCTTAGTATTATTATCCCTTGAAATCATGGTCCATTTGTGTTTCACTGGCCTTATCTCTGCTCTTGGTAAAGTGATTTGAGCATTACCTGAGTACTGGATCTGTAACGTACTGAGTGTGGTAGCAGTTCTGTTTAGCTGCAAGGAAATTTGGTCTTGCATTAACCAAGAGGGATCTGCTATGAGATCTGCCTCTATGTTGGTAAAAATGTCTTCAGGCTTAGGAGCTACCTGTTTATATTTGTAACAGAGCTGTGGTGTTTCAGTGAGCAACTGGCTCCTTTCTAGTATCAGAGGCGAATCACTGTATAAAGCCAGTACTTGCCACACTGGCTGAATGTGACTATAATCTATATTGCATTCTAGAAATGTCAAAAATGATGTATTTAGCATGACGTAGTCATTCTCTTCAGTGAATACAATGGGTGATGTCTTCAAGGGCTTTTGGATACTGCAGACCATGTTAGCTTCATTTCCAGACTGGTCTGTCATATTCAAAGTGAGGGAGCCGAAGGGTGCCATGAAATCTTGGGGAGAGACAGAGGCAGGACTGCCATCTTCCAGAACAGACAGACTCTTTGATTTCAAGGATGGGTCAATGGTTGGCTTGGTGCAAAGGAAAGCTGCAGCTGGGACCATAGCTAAGAGCTTGCCTTTAGAGGTCCTAGGGTTCATGCAAAGTGGACATTGCTGAGGACTGGAGGGACTTCTGTCTTTTTTGCATTTTATTACATCTAGGAAAAAATAACAATTGAATTATTATCAGTTGTGGCCTCTTCATGAATTGACATTTGAACATTTTGAAGAAAGCTTTTGCTAGAATTTGAAACATTTGAAAATTTTGGTAATTTAATTAAATTTAAATTTCTATGTTTTTTGTCTCTAAATTGATTTTTTTAAATGGTATTATCTATATACCCTGCTACTGTATAATATGCACAGGCACAGAATTTCATCTGCCTTGTTCGCTGCTGTAGTTCCCATGCCTGGAAAATATCTATTAATACTTGGTAGTCAGTAAATACGAGTTGAATGAATTATTTCCTTATCTAGGGAAACAAAATGACATGCTCATGCGTGTGCCAGGAAGTAGTTCAGAGTTGTTAGAGCAAAAACTGCCTGGGGCTGGAGAGGGAACAGAGGAAGCTGAGGATAGGCAGGGGCCACACCAGGAGGACCGGGCATACAGGCTAAGGAGCAGGGCTTTTATTCTCTAAGCCAAGGATCAGCAAACTTTTATGTATAGGGCCAGATAGTAAGAGTTTTAGGCTTTGTGGGCTATAGGTTTCTGACACAACTACCTGACTCTGCCACTGTAGCAAAAACACAGCCATAAACAATGCATAAAGAATTCATTATCCCTGAGACCTCGTTGTCTCTCCAGCTAAATTACCTTGGCCTCTCCACCTATTGATAAAACAAACATCTCCAGGCAGTTTTCCTCTATTTCATTAGGAAAAAGAAATAAACAATATAGATACCTGACTTTTCCTGTATCCAGTCAGACAACCATTTTAAATGGCAATCGCAGGTCCACGGGTTTCCGTGCAGATAAAGGCTTTCTAGGTCAGGCATATAGGAGATCATCTCTTGAGGGAGGGAGGTCAGGAAGTTATCAGACAAATACAGGTATTTAATGAAAGATGTTTTAAATATCCGGAGGTAGCTCAAAGAGACAAATGTATCTGGATGGAGCTTAGTGAGCTGATTTCCTTCCAATTGCACCAGGCGGAGAAAGTTGAGTCCATAAAAAGCCTCTGGATTTATAAACTCAATATTGTTGTGGTCCATATGCAATCGCGTCAAGCTCCTGAGGCCATAGAAAGTATCTTTCTGAAGTTTTCGTACTTTGTTATAGCTCATTTTTAAGACCTAAGAATAAAAACACATTCACTTTATCAAAAGAATTTTCACGGCCGGGCGTGGTGGCTCACGCCTGTAATCCTAGCACTCTGGGAGGCCGAGGCGGGCGGATTGTTTGAGCTCAGGAGTTCGAGACCAGCCTGAGCAAGAGCGAGACCCTGTCTCTACTAAAAATTAGAAAGAAATTAGTCGGACAACTAAAAATATACAGAAAAAATTAGCCGGGTGTGGTGGCACATGCCTGTAGTCTCAGCTACTTGGGAGGCTGAGGCAGAAGGATTGCTTGAGCCCAGGAGTTTGAGGTTGCTGTGAGCTAGGCTGACGCCATGGCACTCTAGCCCGGGAAACACAGTGAGACTCTGTCTCCAAAAAAAAAAAAAAAATTCACAAAAGGGAAAAGTGTATCAATAATAAAACATATGGAGATTAATCCAATGCAATGTGTATACCTTCTTTGTAGCCTAATTCAAACAACGTAGTTGCACATTAAATAAGACAATATCGGAGAAATTAGAATACTGATGAACATTTGCTGATATTAAGGAATTTATTGCTAAAATTATAAGATACAATAATGATATGGTTGCTTTTAAAAGATTCCTTAACTTTGAGATATATAATGAAATACTTACAGATGAAATATTATAATAACTTGGATTTATTTTAAAACAATTCGATGGAGTAGAGGGCAGTGGGTGGGGTGCAGGTGAGACAAGGTCTGTTATGTGTTGATATTGCAGCCAGGTGATGATGATACATTGGTGTTCTTCATATTTGTCTCTCTATTTTGCATTTGGTTGAAAATTCCAATATAAGAAGGGTTTTTAAAGTTATTTCAAGTAAATTTAAGATTTCTTGAACCTGAGTTTTTCATAAGAACCTGAGTTTTTCATAAGAGACTACCTATTGATTTTATTGAGATATAATTCATATGCCATAAAATTCATTTTTACAGTATAAAATTCATTGGTTTTTAGTATATTCACAGAGTTGTGCAACCACCTTCACTAATTTCAGAAACTTTTTATCACCCCAAAATAAAAATTGATACTCATTAGCAGTCATTTTCCTTCTCCTCCTACCTCTATACAATCACTAATTTACTTTCTGTTTCTATGGATTTGCCTATTCTGGACATTTTATATAAATGGAATCATATAATATGTAGCCTTCTGTGTCTGGCTTCTTTCACTCAGTAAAATGTTTTTTGTAGCATGTACCAGTCTTTCAGTCCTTTCTTTGCTGAATAGTATTCCACTGTATGCACATACCACGTTTTTTTAATCCATTCATCAGTTGATGGACATTTGGGGTGTTTCCTACTTTTTGGTTATGAGTAATATGATTTTAATCAATTCTGAGTTGAAATTAAAATTTTAAATATTTTATTAGCGTTTGGGTATTCTCCAATTCCCTTTCCAGTTATTAGTTGAACATATTCTTTCTTTCTCCCAGAAAGAACAAAAATGCTAGCAAAAACAAAGATTTCTCATCACATTTTCCTGACTTGGCCTAATCTGATCATCTCTGTCAAAGATGCTTTTCTGGAATGTCAAGATCCCTAAAATAAGCAAAGAAGAATTCAATTGGCAACACAGAAGGGCTTTGTTCCAAATGTTACCTGGGAGTACAATCTCAAACTCAATGTTCCTCAATATCTGTTGAAAACTTGGTCAAGAGAATAAATATATGTGGAGAATTCTAGGAAGGAAATGTAATCTACCTATTCCTCTGTACATGCATTCCAAATAGAGACTGGTTAAGCCAAATCAACAGAATCACATAGCTACATTATGTTCTATTGCTCCCCACCATGGTCAAAGCCACCCTTATGTAGCTTTGGTATATGTTAAAAGGCTCTGGGAATACTGACATTTTCCCTTTTATAAGGATATTACTGACTTATTTTATCACACTGTATTCTGTATTTTGTAAGACCCTTCAAATTTAAAATCGGTCATGGTCATGCTTTTCACTAACAGTTTTATTTGTTTTAAAAAATTTTAATAGATGTCATATAGTGTGAGGTAGATTCTTGACAGCTTCAGTACTACTTTTAGTGACATAAAGGTCTCTATGTATACGTTTCCTTGTATCCCTTTTATTTTTATCCCTAGACTTGTTTTACTTTCTTACTTATGTGATCATTCTTATAATATTTTATGCATTCTTGGGAGTCCCCATAACTTTAAAATTTTTTGAACAAGACAGAGAGGGCATAAATAAGTAAATAAAGTGAAACTGTGAAAAAAAGCATATTGATTTATAAGAAGCTAACATCTGTCTAAGATGGTCATTATTTTTAGTAACCGTATTTGATTCCCAGATAAACCTGACTAGAAGTAGCCTTTTAGGATTAAACTGTAAAGGTTTAGTAATCCCTCAGTATTAATTTAATTTTTTTTCCTATTAGCCTGAGGTATAAGAAAACTTCCCTAAGAATTTTCTTGTTATTCTAATAATTTCCATATACAGTTGCCTTAAAAAAGAAATCTGTCCTTCGACACTCTCCCTTGACGTCTGCTTTTACAAAGTTTTTCTTTTTGCATCTGCAGGCATGGGCAGCCTTTGGAGGCCTATCTCACAGGTCTCACTTCACCTCTTTTTTTAAGTGTTGTTTAAAATAAAATTTACTTTTTAAAAAGTTAACATATGCAGTATGGGAAACTGAAAAACACAAGCAAAGAACAAAGTCATCCACAATCACAAGCAGTTTACAGTCTGACATGTCCTTCTAGGTCCTGAGTGTACATACATAACATCCAATTTTATGGGATTGAGATTGTACACTATGTATCATGCTTTTTCACACATCATGAATATTTACCAATCCAAAATCCCAAAGCTATATGAGTATTTTGTAACCAAGAATACACTACACCAACTCAATCTGTTAGGAAAAAACTCTAATCCTGCCTTTCTTGGGATGAAAATTTCATAGAAGACAAAAACGGCAACAGGCCTCTAGATAAAAGTATTGGCAGAGTTCTGATTAAAATACTGCATTCCCTTACTGCTCAATTTATTATAAAATGAAACATAAAGCAATAGAATACACTAAATATAATGTTTCTAAGAGAATTCATTATCAGATCTATACCATTAAAATATTAGCAAGAAGGTATGTTTCCATTGAATTACTTAATATATTCTTGTAGTATAGCCCAAAGAGACACACATACATCAATGGCTACCATCGAAATATAAATATGAACACATCTGCACACATCTCTCCTTTCATACTTCCTTCAGCCCCTCTGTTGCCAACCTAATGAACAAATCCTGATATACACTGCTCGGAGGTGGCTTAACAATTCCACGTCCAAGATACATCTTTTCTATCAATTATAACAAAAAGATACGAAATGGTTAATTCACCAGTTCTACTATTTACCATTAATGATCACCTCAGGACATCTCCAAAGCTTAGATGTTGCAAAATAATGAACTTTGTCCACAATAAACACAAATACTTTATTAAAAATGTACATTTAGACCTATAGTTATAATCTAAAATCATCTTCTGGATACAGAGATACAAGCAAAGAACGCTTCCCTTCACCCTTCCTCTTTTCCTTCTTGCCCCACTCCAGTGACTGAGAACAGGACTACATCTGCTCTGCGCAGATCAGAGCAAAGGAGACCAGCAAGTAGCTGATTCCTCTGCCTTTCACCTTCATAAAAACTAGTCCTTCCTAAAAACTAGTCCTTCCTAAAAACTAACAAAAGGACATATATAAAGAGATTATTTTACTACCTCTGCTTTTAACATACTTTGAGCATTAGGATTTGTTTATCCTTTAATACATAGTAATATTAACTAAAATGCACATATAGGACAATGGTTAAGCAATCTGAACTAATATAACTCACTCCACCTCACCTCTTTAATCCACACCCTCCCTCCACCAGTCTCACCTGCAAAGCCTGCAAATCCGAGAAGGTCTTATCAGGGATTGTGTGAATGCTATTGCTGTGCAGCATGAGTAACTCCAGTTTGTTCAGGCCAGAAAAATCAGTTTCTGTCAGTCTAACCAAGCTGTTGTACCTGAAATAAAAATGTCAATCTAGGCATAAGCTAAGTCTATCAACTAAAACTCAAACACCAAAGCAAAAACAAACACAAAAACCCCAAACCTCTCGTTTCAACTGTGCTCTAATAAGATCATCAAATGCTTAAAATATTATTGAAATTCACCAGATGCCAGAGAACGTCCACTCTCTACCCAGTCCTTGCAGTCTTGGTTACAATCACCCTCTTCCCATTCCTGCAAGTTGCCACATTCGTTCTCGTTTTCAGACCTTTATGTATTTGCTGTTCCTTCAGGTTGGAATGCCCCTGACTCCACCCTTTTCTATTTGTGAGCACTATTAAGACCCAGCCCATTTTTTTATGACATTGTCACTTCACTCTCCCAGGTGGAATTCATCAGTAATAAAGAAACCTGGGATCTGGAGCCCAGGGTTTGGCTTCTGGTTTGGGTATGATTAAGAGCTCAGGCTCAACTTAGTATTTATGTGATGCTAGGTAAAATCAGGAACCTTTCTGTGATTCAGTTTCCTCTCCTATAAAAGGTAGATAAAAAATGAATCTGCCCCAAAAAGGTTCTGAGGATTAAATTAATGAATACACGTAGAGTGCTTAGCTCAATGCCAGCACGTAGTAAACACACAATATCAGCTATTATTATTAGTGATTGTTGCCAGGGCACTTTGTATGCTTTATTATAGTGCTTATTAAATTGTACTGACTGTACATGTGGCTTCTCCCTTTAACTACAGCTTCTAGAAGTGAGTAACATATCTTACTTGTCACTGTATCCCAGGGCCAACCTCTGTGCTTGCCACATAGTAGGTGCTCACTAAGGTCAAATAAATAATGTCAAGTCCAACTACATGTACATTCACACACATTTTCACGAACCTTTAAAATATAGCTGTCTTTTGGTAGATTTAATTAGGCATGCATTTTAAATGTTTGTACTGAAGGAAGCCAAAGGACCTTAAAAAGGACACTGAGGACTTCTTTTTTCAAATAGGAGGACACTTCCAGTTGCCCTGTCATCTCTTATGATATATCATAATCCCGACTGCTAACAGAAGCTATATCATTTTTGAGCAGAAATGTAGCCAGAATGAAACTTTTCCACAATCATAGACCTTCCAACCTACAGAGGAACTCGCTCCTAGCAAAACTTTACCAGGAAAAATTTTCCAATTACCTCCAACAAACTTAAGATTCTCATAAGCTCATTTCAGAAGAGAAATACTGTTAAAATAATTGTGATTGATTTCCCAAAGTCACAAGTGTTGGGAGGACAAGTCACAAGTGTGATTGATTCCTCTTTGAGAAGGGGATAAGACAGGTCCCCACTCACCCTAAATTGATGCGTTCCACATTAGGTTGGATGCTTTCTGGGATGGAGGTCAGGTACCGAAATGTGCAGTGCACCTCTGTAGGCATGTAACAGGCACAGCGGCGAGGACAGGCTCTGCTCCCAGGTGTGGCCACTGCGCAGATCAGAGCAAAGGAGACCAGCAAGTAGCTGATTCCTCTGCCTTTCACCTTCATCCTGAAAAAACACCATACCTTGGAGTTACAAATATGGTTTGAGCAAAGTCCCAGGACCACCACACATAGTAACTGGGAATCTGGGAGACCTTCCTTAAGGGTCATAAGTGGCCAATTTCATTCGCACCTTTTTTGGTAAAACATTCTTTACTAAACCATAGTGTGTGTTGGCCTCACACTGAGCTTTATGATCAAGTGGGATATTTATTGTTGTAAATAATTCACAGCTTCTCACTTCTTAATGAAAAGCAGCAATCCCTATTACTTGGGTATTCATTAAAAGGGAAACTGGAGACTATAATGAAGATATTGGTACAACTGAAATACTTAAGGCTTAGTTTGTTTCTTATGCATTATTTCTTTTAGATCAACTCTTAAAAACTAATCATAAAGGTAATATATGTGCATCATAGAAAATATGGAAACTGTAAATACTCATAAGAAAAAAATTACTCACAATCTCACTGCTCAGATATAATCCCTAACATTTTTATATTACTTTCCATCCTTTTTATATATTGTGTGCATATGTATACATGTATATACATTTGTGTGTATATATATGATTAAACAATTTTGTAACATTTTATCATTTAATGTGTTATATGTATTTTTTTTCATTTTATTAAACCTTCTCCAAAACCATTTTTAAGGGATGTAATAATCCATTAGAAGGAAGTACAAATCTTTTTCTGACATATTTCCAAGTCCTTGTGAAAAAAGCCACATTGGACACTTTATTGCCAAGTAATGACCACAAGCAACACTAACTGAGCAGCTGAGAGGGCTAAAGCCTTGGACCTGCGCTGCAGTGGGCCACACTCATCTCCTGCAGCTTTCTGTCTGCTTTTGCTCTGCTTGGAACATTGTTCTGCCTTTTTCCTTGGTCCCTTCTTTTCCTTCTGTCTGCCACAGGACAGTGAGGGGAGTATAACCAGGGAAGAAATATGCTTAACTTGTCAGAAATATGGTATCTGTTATTCACTTGTAGGGCAACCCAGGGATCCAAAGCTAATTCTCTCCCCAAATGCAGAACATACAAGGGTTGAAATAAAATCTTTATTATGCTTTTCTAAGAAAAGTGACCTTCATAATTTAGAAATCTCAGTGTTCCTTGGAATAGCATTGTTTTGCATTCTACCAGCAACCATCCTTATCTATTAGAAACTCCAGAAATAACATAGAGGCTGAAATGCTTACATCTTCATATAAAGATGATGGAATTACTACTGGAATTTAGTCCAAATTAAAATTTAATGTAGGTTTAATCATGTGACTGCTATTGTCATTGTAACCACCTGGTTACAAAAATTTTAAATAAACTTTGTATGATTGGAGACAGCATTTCCTTGTTATCACTACATAAGCAAAAAACGGAATAGCAGGATGAAGGTAATACTCTTGTTCTCTTTTAAAACAGAAGTTCTGGGTGTGCCTACCTTTGAGTTATTTAAAAGAGAATCAGAACTATAAAAGAACATACGACTAGTGGATTCACACAAACTTAAACCTGAAAATGTATATAATGAAATAGGAATTGACGATACCTGAGCTCTTCTTTCAGGTCCTGAATCCTCTTGTGACATAGGCAGGGACAGAAATTCTTCCCAGGAAATGGAAAATTGTGTCCAAACCGAATGAGGAAAAGTTCTCTGCTCCCGAAGTGAGCAAATGACTTAGTCTTTTTGGCTTACAGCTCGGGAGTAATCCTCTCCAGAGAGACCTGGGAGCGCGTCCACCACTCCAGCGCTACAACCCGTGCCCAGATTCATCGAGCAGTGTTCCTTTATCATGATCCTTGTTTTCGTTGTCACAGAAACAAAAGGCAAAGTGGAGGTTTTTAAATTTCCCTTTTCCTCCCTCGGTGTGCTTTAGTACTCCTTAAACTTGTCACTTAAATGTAACTATTACCATCACTCCATTTTGCCCCCAGTTCCCAGGAGTTTCTCCTCAAATTATTTTTTGGACACATCTGACATAGGTGTCTCCACCTAATGAGTACCTTTCCTCAGAGTGCTTTTGCCTGGCATCAATCGGTCACTGAAAAAAGTGCCTTTTTCTTGTTTGCTTTCATCCCCCTACCGTCTTCCCTCCCCTAGCCGCCCTCGGTTCTCCCAGCGCGCTCGCCCCGGCGCCTGCTCCTTCGGCGGGACGTGCCCGCAGCCGCCCGCGTGGGTGCCATCCCTTCCCGGGAAAGGATTGGCCGAGCCGCTCACCTCTTTGCCCTGGTGACCAATGGGCTCGCGCCGCCGGCTGGGTCCGGAGCTCGGTGGCCCGGGGGTCGAGCGGAGACGGTCCAGGGCGTGCGGGCAGGGACGGAGGGCGGGGCACGGGGGAGCTTGACTTCTGTGTCTGGGGACCGGACGGGGCGAGCTGCATACGGATAAAGAGACCACCGAGCCCCTCCTTGTTTTTGCAAGCGCCTTCACTCTCGGTTCCTCCTCGTTTTTTGAATTCCCAGGGCTTTCTCCTGGCAAGTAGGGAAGTCCAGGTTAGGTGGCAGAGCAATTTCAGTGGCCACTCTTTCATTTCCTCCTTGACCACTTCCACCTGTTGACAGGTGGGCTTTTTGATTTAAAGATTTGCTTTAATCACCGAAGGCTGTTTGTTCTCTGTTCTGGGGCTCCCCAAAGTTTTGTCTGAAGGCTGAGAGTTAGCGGTAACAACCTGCGATACCTACAGTTAGAACGTGCTGTTTGGTCCGGTTGGAGAAACCCCTCTGCCCCCCTTTTTTCGTTTTTAAAATAAATTTTTATTGTGTATATTTAAAGTATACAACATGAAGTTATGGGATACGTATAGATAGTAAATGGTTACTATAGTGAAAACAAATGGACATATCCATCATCACACATAGTTACCCATTTTTGTTCGTTTTTGTGGCAAGAGCAGCTAAAATCTACTCTTTTAGCAGGAGTCCCAAATACGGTGCAATTTTATTAACTATAGTCCTCATATTATACATTAGATCTCTAGACTGGTTCATCCTACACGTCTGCTACTTTGTATTCTTTGACCTACATCTCTCCATTTCCTCTCCCCAATCCCCAAGCACTATCTTATTCTCTAGCTCTGTATATTTGACCTTCTTTTCTTTTAGTTTTCACATGTAAGTGAGATCATGCACTATTTTTCTGGGTCTGGCTTATTTCATTTGGCATTCATGGTTCATCCATGTTGTGGTAAATGGTAGGAATTCCTTCTTTTTCAAGGCTGAATAATATTCTACTATACAAATATATATTTGTGCATGTGTGTGTGTATGCCTCAGAGAAATCCCTCTTTTCAAAGAGACTGTCAGAGAACTGGATTTAAATACTACTATTTCTGCAGCGATTACATTTCCCTTTCTCATCTCCACCCCCACTGTCCCAAGGCATAGCTGCCTCCAGAATCACCCCCACTAACTTGACTACATTTAATAGTCCCTGCAATGGGACTCCCAATGGGAGATGGGGCTCCCAATATTCATAAACACTGAATTAACACAACTAACATGACCCTGTTTCATTCCCTGTAGTTACATCGCATTAAAGCTTTTCATGAGAATTCAGAATGAAGGTTTTAGGGCAGTGGTTCTCAAGATATGGTCCTGGGACCAGCAGCATCGCATCACCCTGGACCTTATTAAAAATGTAAATTCAGAGGCTCCATCCCAGACCCACTGAGTCAGAAACTGTAGAGATGAGGCCTGGGGATCAATGTGTTAACAAGCCTTCCACATGATTCTGATGTCGCTAAAGTTTGAGAATTTCTGGTTTAAGGAAATAACTTCTGATAATGACAACAGCTTATATTTATGAAGAGTTTACTGTGTGACAAGTACTATTATCAGCATTTTTAAAATACCAATTCATTCCAACCTCACAATAGCACCAAAAACCTAAAAGGAAAGTATTTATATTATTCCCATTCTATAAGTAAAGTATATAAAGGAAAATGACTCACCCCAGGTCATGCATCTTATAAGTAGAGAAGCCTAAGTTAATTCAAACTTAGGCAGTCTGACTCTACATTCTTAACATTTCACCACAAAGCAGTGGCTGTCTCACTTAGCTAAACATTGGTAATGTGCCATATCCAATGGCTAAGCATTCGAGTAAATTATAGTTAGTAATAAGTCA